>JAQGBS010003908.1:0-10921 GCA_034698545.1 Acrobeloides obliquus
TAACGAAGATAACCACGGCAGTCGGTTCAAGAATTTCTTTTAGTCGTTGGCACAGATAGCTTAGTCTGAAAAACGGGCCAGGGAAGTTTTTCAAAAAGAGATTTAGCCCAAACAGGGGCTACCTACATGAAAAAATATTTTTGACACAAAAAAATATTTTTAGTCGTTTTTGAAAAAAATGGACTAAGTTTATTTAAATTTTTCCGTGCCAATAAATGGATTTTATTGATAATCAGGCAAAAATATGGCATATACTCGAATGAAACGAAAGGTTTGAAATGATACGAATGAAACGACATAATGGAAAAAAACAAAAAATTTTCTATGGGAAATTTTCCTCATGAGAATATTTTTTCCTATGGGAATTGATATTGATTGATATAATTTATTGTCTACAGGCTATGCCCAATTACAAACAAATAAGAGATAAGTTACTGAAATAAAATACAATTTAACAAATTAGAGAATCCTAACAAAATCTCTTTATATCACATTTTCGGTTCTATTGACAACACCACTTTTGGATGGAAGATCATAGGCTGTGGAGTTTTTCAGAGCAGCTTTGAAGTGTCTTAGTTCGTGTATTTTGGCGATATCCTTCGGCAGGTAGTTCCAGATGAGCTTGATAGTATTTATAGAGCTGCTTTTGACAGAATCGAGGTTCGTGACTATTACTACGAGCTCCTATTGATGTCCAATTCTATCATAGCGTCGTCGACTTTCTCTGCTTAGGACTATCGCGTTGTCGGGTAAAGTTCGATAACCTCGGGTGAATTTGTGCATGGACAATTCAAAAATCATAAGGACAACTTAGGTCTGTATTTAATAGAGGGAATATTTTTTCTTAAGAGAAAAATTTATATAAAAAAATTTCCCATAGATTATTGGTTTTTCCATTATTTCATTCGTATCGTTTCATCCTCATCATTTCATTTGAGTCTATGCCGAAAAAATTGGATTAAAAGGTGATTTTTGACTGTAAATTTTTAGCCAAGTATTGGAATCAAAAATTGATTTTTGATCAAATTTTGTGTGCAAAAATCGATTTTTGGCAAAATTTTAGATACACAAATCGACTCATGAAAACAAAATTTAGTCCAAAAAATCCTTACCGTAGAGCAAATTGAGTCAAACTGATCCGGTCATCATTGGCGTAACGAGTTGAGTCCCAAATATTCGAGTGGATAACAACCACATCTGGTGGATTCTGTTTAAATTGTGCCAACAGCTGCTCCACTTTATCATTATAGATCCTATGAAAAAATAGGTCTTGAAGCAAAAATTCAATTTTTGAACCGAATTTGATTATGATCCAATTTTGAATACAAAAATCACTTTTTGGGTCCGATTTTGAGCTCAAAATATATTTTAGCATGATTTTGAGCCAATTTTAAAAAAAATCGAATTTTATGCTGATTTCGAGTCAAAAATATATTTTTTATGGGTGATTTTAAGCTCACAAATCGCTTTTTGACAAGGGCAAAACTAAGAAGGGTAGGTGCCCCCTTCCGAGCCTAAATTAAAAAAACCCTTTTTAAGGGGCCCTCATTTTTGGAAAAGCCTTTTTTGGAGAAGTGCTCCCTTCCGAAATTTCTGTGTTCGGTCTTGATTTAAACTGATTTTAAGCCCAAAAAATCGATTTTGGGCCGATCTTGTTCTCAAAATGGACTTTTTTCAGCCAAAAAAAAAACAATTTTTCATACAAAAATTTACCTCGTGGTAAACACATATTGTATCCAATGCTCCTCTCTCAAATACTCTCTAAACTCCATATACTCAGTTTTTTCATCCGGATCGGCAAAGTCCAACAACCTATCGCCATACCACGCAGGCTCCAATCGATTTTTGATCTTTTCATCAGGCGATAATTCGCCATTGTTTGTGCGCAACAACACTATCAAGTCCTTATACATTCCACGTACTAGCGAGTCGCCCATGAAAACCATATGGATCTCCGAAAATAAAGCTCGACAAAAATCTGGTGCAAATGGTTGACATTTAGCGATTCGGTTGAGGTCTTTTTTGAGATCCTTGTCTTCTGTTGAGATAATTTTTCTGTGAATGCCTGAAAAAAGAGTTATATGAAAATCTTAAAAGAAATCATAGCTCCAAAATCCAATTTTCCCAGATTTTTTAGCTTAAAAATTCACTTATCGATAATTTTTATGTTCAAAAATCCATTTTTCAGAGATTTTTGAGCTCAAAAACCAATTTTCCTAAATTTCTGGGCTCAAAATTTGATCTTAAACAATTCTTCATAAGTACCATTTTCTTTAATATCCTTATTCCCAAATAACTTTTCCTCAATGGCACGCATTTCCTGATCGTAGCGTTCCAAATCATCGCGCCATTCCCTGGTAAGAATATGAAGTGGTTGACCAATCAATCCTTTTTTCTCTGTTTCCTGTTTTCTCCTCTGTCCCTTTACAGAATAGCCTTTATCCGACTTCGAAAACCCAGCTCTAGGAAAAAGCTCATGGCTTTTCTTAACCAACCGTTTAATCTCTTCTTTGTCGCTCTTCATTTTTAGCCTAAAAGATTTTTTAATTTTCGCATTAAAAAATCAAAATGGATGAAATTTATATTTAACTCAGGCTGATACAGTTTGTAATTCGGAAAAAATTCAAAAATTAAACGATTTTTCGATTCTAGCGCTTATCGAACTCGAGCAAAAATCGATTTTTATATGGCTTATTTTTATCCGAAGTATATTCTTTTAAAAATTCTCTCGTTTTTTTAAAATAAAAAATCGACTGATTAAAAAAGGTGTCTACGCATGTTTTATGTTGTAAAAATTGTGATCAGTTTTGAAGTGCGCCTTTTTCAAACCAAAAAATTTCACGGATATTGGGCACTAGGCAGAAGTCGAAACGGGCCCAAGCCTGGCCCGATTTTCATCTTTGGTGACCAAAAAGCCCGTAACCAATGACTGTGACTAGATGCTCCGGTGACCAAACGCCGTAACCGTTTTTGATAACCAAACGCTTAGTGCCGTTTTTTCACAGATGCAATCTATTTTCTTATACAAACGTGTAATGTGGTCATGTGATGTTTCGAAACGATTATAGAGTTAAAAAAATAAGGAAAGTTGATGTTTCGAAACTTTTTTAGATACAGTCTAACCTCTATTAAAACCCAAAAAACTCATTCAGATTTGGAGTTTCCATGGCCGATCCTTCAAGAAAATGTGTTAACCCACCGAAAATGTCAACAAAATGACCTATTCACCCACTAGTGGGTGATGGGTGGGTGAATTTTGGGTGCTATCACCCATTTTTTCGTCCCCTGGTGCGGACTAATTTTTTTACAGTTGGATCCAGAGAACAAAAGTATAAGATTTTTGACACCAACATCGAGAGAGATACCCACTGGAAAAATTAAAAATCGGGGGCCAAAAATTCCTTTTTTTCGGTTAATATTCAACTAGAAAATACACAACTAGAACCACTAAAATTCGCATAACACGGAAACCGTTGATGAAAGGCGTCGAGAAGGCTGGAATTCTACTGGATTGCAAACGAAACGAAGTTTTACGAAATTTTTCCGTTCGCAATCCAATTGGATTTCAGCCTTCCCGACGCTTTCATCAACGGTTTTCGTGTTATGCGAATTTAGTAGTGCTAGTTGTGTATTTTCGAGTTCCTGCATGACATTATAAAACGGTTCTAGTTGAATATTAACCCTTTTTTTCAGTGTGTATCCCTTAATACCATTTCTCGCGATTGGCGCTCAGAAGCGAGGCAGCAGCGCATAGAAGGAGGGGTACTTCCCCCTCCCAACTTGAAAAATTTCATAAGAAAAATGCATTTTTAAGAAAGTTTACACAAAATTTCATTGTTTCCTTAAGAAAATAATGTTTTCCCCGAGATTTTCCCCAAACCCAATCCTACTTTTCATCGCTTCAGCGAGGACGAGCGCCCCGCGGCAAGTATAAATCCTGTCAAACTACCAAAACCACTCATTTTTTATTCAAATTTCCCGCTAAAGTTAATTTTTTTAAACATTGGCATTAAATTTTCTGCATATTTTTTTCTGCGCACGAAAATGACTTATTTTGCACATTTTTTCTTATCATTTTCAGGTGAAAACATAGTTTTTTAATAAACGATTTTTTTAGGTTGTAAAAATGTCATGGCTCAATTGTGCAATAACGCTAAATAATAATGTTATTAACAGCTCGGATCCACTAGGCTTGGTAATATTTTTTAAGGTGGCCCGCAAAAACTTTGTATTTTCTTTATTCGAAGTTTTTATGACTGAAATTTTGGTAATAGTATAAAGAAGAGAATGCTTAAAATTATCTCTAAAGGGTTTTTTTTGACATTTATGTGGTGGACTACCTGCTTCATACTAGTACTGAAATTTTTATGGCTTTTTTGGGGGGTAAAATTTTGTACATCAGAAAATCGTTGTTTCAAAATTTAATTTCCTTTTTTACAGAAAGAATCAGATCTACCTAAGAAGTTAGAAAAAACTGAGAGAGTTCCAGTGCTTTTTCCTAGAGCGGGACCTTCGAGTTCGGATGATGGCTGTTTTATAAAGGAACCAGAGAAGAGAAAAGGATTGATTGGTCAACCAGTTCATATTCTTACTAGGAAATGGCGCGATGATTTAGACCGCTACGATCAGGAAATGCAGAACATTGAAATGGAGCTATTTGGGAATACGGATATCAAAGAAAATGGTACTGATGAAAAATTTCTTTGAAATCAATTTTTGAACTCAAACTTGGAAAATTGGATCATTGAGCCCAAAAATCTATGAAAGTACGATTATTGAGCGCAAAAATCGGGGAAAATTTGATTTTTGACTTTATAAATTATTTTTGAGATAATCTTCTAACTCATTTTTTACAGGCATCAACAGAAAAATCATCTCAACAGAAGACAAGGACCTTATAAACGACCTCACTCGAATCACTACATGTCAACCGTTTACGCCAGCTTTTTGCCGAGCCCTATTTTCTGACATCCACATTGCCTTCATGGGTGACTCGCTAGCACGTGGCTTATACAAGGACTTAATAGTGCTGATGCATACCACTGGTGGTGGACTATCTCCTGATGACTTTATTAAGAAACGGCTGGAGCCGACCTGGTACGACGATAGGCTGTTGGACTTTGCCGATCCTGATGAAAAAACTGAATATATGGAGTTTCGAGAGTATTTGAAAGACGAGCATTGGATACAATATGTGTTTACCACGAGGTAAATTGTTTTTTTGTTGGAAAAAAGTTGATTTTGTGAACAAAATTGGCTCAAAAATTGGTTTTTCGAGCATAAAATTAGTCCAAAAATCGATATTGAAGCAGATTTCAAGCCCCAAACCGATTTTTGGACTAATTTTAACTCCAAGAATCGATTTTTAAATCCCCAAACAATTTTTGAGCCGATTTTGATCCAAATCGATTTTTTTTCAAACCAAAAAACAATTTTTTCGGTCCAAAAATCGGTTTTAGGATTTATATCTGCCTAAAAATCGATTTTTGGACACAAAAATAAGTTAAAACCGAATTTTTGCTTTTATATATAGGATATTTTTATATTTTGCTTTTATATAATTTTATATATAGGATATACAATGATAAAGTGGAGCATCTTTTGGCTCAATTTGAACAGAATCCACCGGATGTGGTCGTTATCCACTCGAATATTTGGGACTCAACTCGCTATGCCTCTGACGACCGGATCAGTTTGACTCAATTTGCACTACGGTAATGATTTTTTGGAATAAATTTATGGCTTAAAAAATCGATTTTTTGGTTTCAAAAACCGATTGTTAAATTTGTGTTCAAAAATTTTTTGAGCCCAAAATTTGATCAAAAATCGATTTTTAAACAAATTTTTTCAGACTTAGTTATCTATGCCAACGACTAAAAGAGATTCTAGAACCGACTGCTCTCGTAATTTTCGTTCTTTTACCTCCAGCTGCCTATGAACAAGCGACAGATCGTGCTGTGAAGAAAGGATTTTTCAGCTATTTTATTGAGCAGCGTATGACTGAGATGAACCGAATGACTGGGTATTTTTTTTGTAAAAAATTCGTATTTGACGTATTTTTCAGATTCATTTCCTCAGCTATAAACTATTTTGCTGCCCAAATCATGTCGAGCTACGGATTTGATATATTGGATTTGAACTACCATTTTCAACAGGATACTTTTTGTGCTTTGAGAGCGTGAGTTTTTGGTGTTTAAAAAGAGTACCCAATTTGTAAGGTCTGGAAAATTAAGAGTATTCAATTGTCATAACTTGAAAAATTTAGGGCACACATTTTGAGCTTTAAAAAATTAGAAGTACCCAATTTTTGACTTAAGACAAATATTTCAATTTTTAGCCATGATGGACTTCATTATACCAGCCTTGGAGTACGAATCATGAACCAGACACTAATTGGACACATCATCAAAGCCTGGGATGTTGATTTACCTAAAGATATTTCTGAACGGCTGGAAATAATGTAATTTTTCTGATTTTTTATTGTTGAATAAGTCGTTTAATTTTTATTTTTTAGCCAAGTAGAATACTTTGAAAATCATGTGGATGAGCTAGAAAATTCTGAAAATGCCAACGAAGGAGATTTTATGTCAAATTTACCCGATTGCTATAGAAATTTGTTTCAAATGAGCAAAGAAGTGTATAAAGATTTTGATGCTGAAAATAGGTCAGAAAATTGATTTTTTTTTCTCGAAATTTTGAGCTCAAAATTCGATTTTCAATTGAATTTCGAACTCAAAATCAGTTCAAAAATCGATTTTTTGGGTCTCAAAGATCTTTTTATAAAATTCGATTTTTCACTGAATTTTCTGCACAAAATTCGATTTTCAATTGAATTTTGAACTCGAATTTTTGAGTTCAAATCTCAATTGAAAAGCTCAAAAATCGATTTTTGAGCTCAAATATAAAATTCGAATTTTGACCTCAAAATAGTTTTCCTTACAATATTTTCAACCATTAAAAAATCCATTTTTTTAGCCCTATCCCCAGAATAATCAAAGAATATCGAGGAAAATTACTTCGAAGCATGAAAGACTTTGTCCACGACCCGTACATGAAGCGTTATGTGATCGACCTGAAGAGCCTAGCCAAAGCCAGACCAGCTGATAGAGCCAAGAAAGAAGCTGCTCTAAGTGGCCCAGGACCGATTACGTCGAAGAGCCTCAAGAAAGCCATAGAAGAACTCCAAAAAACGGTGAAAATGCCTATTGATGATGAGGATGAGACGGCTTCTATAGCCTCTGGGGCTTCTCCGCCAAGAGGTAGTAAAATTTATAATAATGTGTTTTTATTTTTATACAATTATGAAATACTTATATAACGATAAAATTTCGATTTTGTAGATCCCGAATTGAACAACCAGTTCGATGAATTAACAGACGAGGACAAAGAATTTTTATCAAAAGCCCATTTATCGGATGCGTTGTGGATGGAATTATGGCGTGGATATTTTAATTTTGCTGCCAGGACGTTAGGCTTGGCGCCAGATGAGTCAGAAGAAGGTAGATTTTGTTCAGAAAAAAGTGACAAATCGATGTTTGAGCTCAAAATTTCTTCAGAGATCGATTTTTAGCTCAAAATTAGCATAAAAACCTTTTTTTCAGTCGAAATCGACAGCGACCTAGCTTCCATATCCGATGATGAAGAACCAGAAAATATGGGCATGGAAACCGAGCATATTTCCGAGACTGAATTCCCTGAAACGGCTAAGCTACCTCCAGTAGTGGGGCAGATCCTAACGAAGCTGTTTGATTGATTTTTGAATAAATATAATAAGAATTGTATTGATATCTATTGTTATATTGTCATGTTATTTATTGCTTGTTTTATTATGTACTACTTGTTTGCTCATGATAATTTTTCGGGTATTGTTTAATATGTGCATATATTGGCTCAATTTTAGTAAGAAAATGGAATTACAGGGTGAGCCAAAAACCGTACTTTGAGTTTTTGGCGAAAATTTTTCTCAAAAATCGCATGAAAATACTCCTTATAGGTGATTTTTGAAAAAAAATTTCATCAAAAAACGCAAAAGTACGAGGTTTTTGCTCACCCTGTAGAACAACTCACAACGGCCGATTTTCTCCACGTTACTGTAGTCAAAATGAAAAAAAATCGGCCGATTTAGACAAAAATTTTCGTTGAAAATTAGAGTTTTTTACCCTAGGTGGGAGCCAAAGGAGAATAGGACTCGAATTTTCAACAAAATTTTTTCCAAATGGCTGAATTTTTGTACTCGGGGTTTTTGATATGGAAAATTCGAATCTCAAGAGATTTTTGATTTTATCAATGAAAGAAGAGAAAATATAATTACTCGCTTTTTTCTTTTTACAAAAATTTTGCCTTTTAAATATTAAAATATAGCAATTTTAAAAATCTAAAAATTTATTTTTAAACAAAAATTGAGTCATTTTGAAAAAGCTGCCATTGTTTTTAAAAAATTGTTCATCTTCATTTTCTTTGATTATGAAAAACTCATTTTACTTCTATATTATCCATATTTAATAGCGTACCGGGGAAAATTTTCCGATATTTTATATTAAAAAATTTTTTAATCAAAAATCGAGTTTTTTCAAAACCACTTTTCAACAAAAAATTGAATTTCACAAAGGATGAAGTTTTTTTGCACCTAGAATCTTATTTTTTTATCGGATTCAATTTTTTGTATTAGAAAAACATTTTTTATGATCTAAAATTGCATGTTGAATACTCGAAAATGTGTTTTATTGAGTCTACAAATTCGTTTTTAGAATATCGAAATTGTTGAAAACTCTAAAAACGAATTTGTAGGACTCAATAAGAATCATGTTCAAGTATTCAAAATTTTAGATCACAAAAAATGGTTTTCTAATGCAAAAAATTGAATTTGATCAAAAAATAAGATTTTAGTTGGTTGCAAAAAAAGAGATTTAGGTGCAAAAAATATCATCCTTTCACAAAACTACCATATTCTACTCTTGGGCTCCAAAATTCGCATATTTAAGGACGGTGTCAAAATTCCAAAAATTTTTTATAATAATCCTACTCATTGGTCCGCTACTATCCATATTTTATCTCGATTATTTCTTATTATATAATGACAGATATATATTTTTGTTTTTAATAAAATATGGAAAATTGAATTTTGTAAAGCAAATTTAGCGATTCTTTGTAAAATGTGAAAAACGAGTTGGCAATTTCTAAACACATTTTTGGCTTCAAAAGATAATTTTTGATCGATTTTCAATATCATTTTTGAACTGTAGTTAGGAATAAAATATGATTAAGATAAAAATTGTGCTTAAAAATTAATTTTTGTATAAGCTTTTAAAATATATTGAAAATCATTCTTTACTGTTAGACTGTCACTTGTTATTTTTACGATATCACTAGTGGTGTAAATTTTGACCCAATTATGCGAATTTTGTTGATAGTATAAATTTGATACCACAACAAATTATATACTATACTAAAATTCATATGTAACAATTAACATTTTGAGCATAATTAACGACAATCAAATTTCTACTCAATTCTTTTTTATTTATTCAAAGAATAACAATAAACAATAACATGGAATAATGTATTTGATCATATTCCTTAATCGAAGAGACCGAAGCCCATATCCTCATCGGATTCCTCCTTCTCTTCTTTCTTTTCTTCCTTTTTAGGAGCGGCTGCCGCTGCTCCTCCAGACGGTGCTCCACCACTTGCAGCCGGTGCCGCCGCTGCTGCCGTTGCGCCAGCAGATCCAACTCCCGAGCTCAGATTGCTGATTAACGCCTGAAAAATGGTAATTTTCAAAAAAATTTCAAAGCCGTTCACTCGCCTTCACATCGACACCTTCGAGTGCCTTAGCATAAAGTCCAGGCCAGAATGGCTCCACGTGAACTCCAGCCGCGTTCAAAATTGCTTGGATTTTTTCGCCGGTGATGGCCACATCATCGTCTTGGAGAATAAGAGCAGCATAAATGCAGGCTAATTCTTGGGTTGATGCCATTTTTCACAAATTTTAGTGTACCTCGCAAATAAAAGCTTTAACTCGTAGAGAGAAGAATACACCTGCAAAAATTGGTACTAATGTATTGATGCATAAGTACAAAAAGTGACAACCTTTGTCACTGTCTGAAATATGCGAATTTTGATCACGAGAAAAATTGTTGTGACAAATTTATCAATTTTCTTTGTCACAATGAACAAAATAATATCGCTCAAAATTCGCATATTTTGGACAATTGACAAGGATTGACACTTTCTGTCAAATTTGAGCATCACTAGTGTACTTTAAATAACCCACTCAAAAAATTTTCAACAAAAATGATAAATTATCCATTTTTCATCAAAATCGTAATTTTCTGAGCATTTTGCCATTTTTGTTTTAAAAGAAATTTTAGACAATTTAAAAAATTACTTACAAAAAGAAAATTTGTGGTTTTTTTAAACCCGAAATTTTTTTCTAAAAAATGACTAAGAGTAACTTTATGCCGGGTAATCGATTTTGCACATTCCTGAACTATGAAAATCCTTCTCTAATCCTGAAAAAAACTAAATCCAGAAAAGTAGTTTCTAGATAAAATGTAAAAAATGACATTTTCGAACCCATATTCGTATGAGTTAAGGAATAGAAAGCCTTTACAGGTCCATGTTAATTTTTTTCTCTTTTCTAAAATATCATTTTTCATCAAAAATTGTCATTTTCTGAGGATTTGCAGCTTAAAAATTGACTTTTCAGGATATTTTGCCAACGTTAAAGAAAATTTTTGAGTGGGATACCAGTACAAAAATTATAGCGGTATAAAAATAACAAATATTTCATGGCAAAAACCATGTAAAAAATCATAAGAATAAATGTACAAAGTTCATTTATAAAAAAACAATTTATTTTTCAGCAAAAACAAACACAACAAATATATTATATCACTTTAAGCCACCAAAACACAGGCGC
>JAQGBS010003909.1:0-10919 GCA_034698545.1 Acrobeloides obliquus
TTCCTACTATTCGGACATCGCTCTCATAAAATGAATGTACCTGGCATAGCCTTAGGTGGTGGTACCTATTTTCCAACGAATCAGGAAGAATGGAACTATGTGGATAAAGAGTAAGATAATTTGTTATACTTCTTCGGATCTAGGACAACAGCAAACGGACAAAATAACGTTTAACAAATTTCGACAGCTGCCAACGGTCGATTTCTCCACTTTCCTATGGTCAAAATCAAAAAATTCATTCATATTCGAATTCCTCAGGTTGAAAAACCCCGGGTACAAAAATTCAGATAATTTGGAAATTTTTTGTGAAAATTCGTTTTTTTACTCCTTGTCCTCTAAAAGGTAAAAAACTCACATTTACAAAAAAAATTCCAAATTGGCTGATATCCAGGGGTTTCTAGATATTGGAAACTCGAATCCCAAGGCATTTTTTGATTTTCATCACAGGAAAGTGGATAAAATCGACCGTTGGCAGTTGTCCGCTTTTTTCGTTGGTAGTTGTCCGTTGTTTTTAAACATCCTAGTCCCTTTCTTGTCTACTTTTCTTGTTCTTTTGGGAGTTGGAGCAACACTTTTTTCCCCCAAAATTTCATTTTTTTTCTTTTTTAGCATTGTTATGTTAATGGCAAATTCCAGTGGAATAATGTCCTCTTATATACAACAAATTGGTCAATTAAAAATGACTGATGCTGAATTTTCATTGCTTCGTGTGATTTCTTTCTTTATGATTGGAGGTATGTTTGAAAAAATAATATGCATATTTTGTTCATTTTTAGAACAGTCTCTAACTCCAGAGGGAATGGCAATAGTCAAATCAGCTCGAAATAAATATCTGGAATGCCTAAATCAGCTTGTGTACGCTATAAATGGAAGTCTTGGTGTTCTTGGTATAATGAATAGGATTGGACAATTCATGTTGATTATCAGCGATATTGAAGTAAATAATTTCTTTTTTTGAATCCAACAAATCAATTTTTTTGGAACGCTGCAAACGCATCAGATGAAACAGTAGCGATGATGACACTGTTTAACATCGCAAATATGCGTGGAACACTTCCATACGATCTGCATGTAAGAAGAAAAGCAGCACTCGGAGCAACGGACGAATTGGCTTTAGGAGGTGTACCTGCGAGTTCTACAAGCTTAAATCTATTATAAATTTCTATCATTTTTTACTATCATGAATAAGTGGGGAAATGTATATATTTTTTAAATTATTATTTGGAGTTTTATAAAAAAGAATTATAAATGGAATTAAATTAGTATCGAAAACATGCAATAAAATAAAAGCGCGTGGAAGATTGAAAAATATTAGATTTAGTAAAAGGTAACGCGACAAGACTTTGAACAAAGATTCTTCGAACACAAAAAAAAACAAAAATTGAACTAGAGCGCTAGGCGCGTCTAAGCCTAAATTAGGCGCGCTTTGCGCGCCCAAAAGTTGTAGGGGGCGATGAGAGAAGACGATCGACACTTTTATGGAGGTACCCCCTTCAAAAAAATTTTTTCAATTTTTTTCAAAACAAAGTTGTAACAAAGATCAATAAACGTTATGGGTTATTAATAACTATTTTCTCAGTGTTTAAAAAAGATTCAAGAGTGCCACTCGGAGTCACAACCCCCAAGCGTGGAGTGCTTGTCTTCCTGTAATTTTTTTATAACACAATTTTTGCAACATTTTATAAAAATTTTAGAAGCCTTAAATTTGTTAATAATTAAAATTTTTAATTGTATCTTTTAATTTATTTATAAAAGTTCGTAAGAAAATTGTAAAAAATTTGTTATGATTTAGGGGGATTAGCAAAATGATAACGTTAAAATATTGCTGACTGCCCAATCAGCCTATAATTTTTCGAACTTCGATCCTCGGCAGCAACAAGCCAATGATTTTTTGAAAAAAATTGATATTTCATTAAAGTACATTTAAAAAAATAGTCGAAATAAACCGGTCAATTGATGGCCATCCTATTGAAATTGACTAATTTGTAACGCAACGTCCGATTCTGAAGTCTCTCAATGGAAAATCGCATAAATGAGGTCCGGCTGCTGCAAAACTCAATTGTTCCTCATGATTCTTTTTTGTATTACAACTTGTCTTTCGTTGGATGAATGAAGTCGAAATTTATATTAATTCTAAAAATTTGTATAGTACTTATTAAAGCAGATGATTTCAATAAAAATGATTCATCTGAAAAGGTAAGGCTAAACAAAGATTTTTTATATGAAACATTGTTCGACTAGGTGCGAAAATATTTATTTGATTTTTTGAACATTTGAAAATATAAGGTATTCTCTGCAGGGTAAAAAGGTTCAGAGCCAATGACACAAAGGAAATTGGCGCAAATTACAAATTGAACGGGGAGAGTTCGATCACGGAAATTAGTGTTTAATCCCGAGTTTGGTATCGACCTCTTGGCCGGGACGGGATTTTCGTACTGCACTATGCCGGGATTTTTAGGACAGGATTGAATCTCAATATTTTCGGGACGGAGCGAGATTTTACAAAAATTATCAGATTACGGATCATGTAAAATTCGCATATTTACATGTCACTACAATCACTCGAAGGGAGAAGTGCTCGAGGGTCTTCACACTCCTATCTTCTTCCATTTGAGCACAGAGCGCTCGGCTCCCGGTACTCACTATATACAAAATTCCGATCTCCGGGAATCGATACATCATCTTCATTTCGGGAGGCTGGCCGCCATCCGACTGTTATTTGGCCCTTTTTCTTTCATTCGGTTGAAACAGATATAAACTTTTTTATCTTGAAAAGAAATGCCCTGTAAGATACAAAAATGATATTTAGACAGCAATAAGATACCATTTTACTGTTAATAAACAACGCATTTCCAATGATAAAACACTTTTTGAAACGGACCCAGACAATAGTTCCATAAGTATTGATAATCAAGCTAAACCAATAGTGAAGTATGAGCCATTATTAGAATTTACCTTCATTGGCGAACAGGAAAATGAAAGCAATCAGAAAAATGAAAGTGAACAATATTTAATGGTTGATGATAAATGTAATAATCTTTTTTATTATGTTATGGCAAATTATTTTAGCATGTAGAATTTTTAATCATTCTAATAGACGAAACAAACGTTGTCTATGCTTATTTGCACCTTCGCCGGTAGCTGCCCCTCCGCCGGTAGCTGTCCCTCCGCCAAGCGGTAAGATTGTTTCATTTGATTTCATAATTTATGATTAATAATATAAAAACTAAAAGGGTTAGCATACACGGATACAGTAAAATTGTTTAAAAATATATAATGTTTTAGCGTATACTTATCCATCATCTGCTCCTTCTTATCCTTCCCAAAATGTTCAATATCCATCAAATAATTACCAATATTCCCAAAATCAGCAATATCAATCAAATAACTACCAATCATACCGACCACAAATTCCAAGAGCTTCCAATCCATATCAGCAAACATCTTCAAATAATTTCCAATCAAACAATAACTTTAACAATTTTCAACCACAACCATCACAAACTTTCAACAGTGCTCCTTCGCCTCCAATACCTGCGCCCCCTCCACCTCCAATATCCGAGCCTCCCATAGCGGCTATACCACCACCAGTTAATGCGTTTCAACCAATTATACCACCATTAATTAGCCCACCAACAGCAACTCTTACAATACCTACTATTACGTTGCCAGTGATTGAAACTGCCACAATTACACCTGAAATTCCAACTTCTGCTTCTTTACATAAACCAGAGTATCCATTGCCCGAGTGTTATACAAATGATAAAGGTAGTAAATATAGATGTGCTCCGTAAATAGAGACCTATCCTAGGTCCAACCTGGACAAAAGATGCAAGGAAACGGACCTTTAGGTCTGTTTAAACAGACATTGGTCCGTTAAACGGTCTAAAAATTTTTTAACAAACTCAAGTCCGTTTAACCCGGATTGCCGATAAATCGTAAGAGCCGGCAGAAAAAGCAGAAAAGATTACTCCTGGAGGTTTTTATATGAGGCAAATCGATTGTGCGTATCCCGAACCCTCTTTAGAGAAAGGGACGATGTATTGAAGCAAAATCGAAAATATCCGTGCAGAGGGCTATGTGACCGAAAATGTCACTCTGAGGGTTTTTCTATCCGGGAATCATTGAGCGTATTTCCGAACCTAGTAGTAAATGAAATTTTATTTTTTTTAATAGGATTTATGTGCTGCAACAGAGCACTTGAACATGTTATAAACGAGGCAGTCGAAGAATTAAAGGAAAGTAGAAATGGTAAATGGAAAAACTGCAACATTCAAGCTATTTCTAATAGAGTTCAGGTAATCTAAATATTGTAAAGAATTATTATTGATTCTATTAATATTAAAAGTGTATGAATTTATATATTTGAAGAAAAAAGCAGAAGAACGATTCAATTTAACATTTGAAGTTATTTCTGGAGTTCGTGATTTTGCATCAAAAAGTCATTTTTATATGGATAATATTTGTAAAACGCGAGGCGAAGGAAGATAAGTATATCTGTTTAATTTAATAAACCAATTTTTTATTTTAGATATATATTAGCCTATGCTACTGCAGTGCCAGAAAATCGAAGAAAACGTGCACAATATGAACAAATCGTTGATGAGGCTATTTTCGATGACCAAAAATCTCTAGACTATAAAACGGTACAGAATGATGATAAGCATTTCCACACTTGGAAAATGTAGTTAGACAAAATTTCTAAATAAAATGCCTAGCAGAACATCTAGAGTTTACTACCTTCATGAGAATTGATATATACGGGTTGCCATAATGTCATATAAATATGACAAATTCATATTTTTAAATCTTTTATCATACTTTTCATAGTCATATGGAGTTGAAAAACGCTTTTTTGGCACCAATATTCTGGATTTGGATTCGGACTCTAGATTCGGATTCAGAAACCGAATCCAGAATCCGGGTTCATAATCAGAATCCGAATTTAGAATCAAGATTGAGAATTAGAATCCGGAATTCGGATTCAAAATCCGAATCCAGAATATTGGTGCCAAAAAATATTTTTGGCAATAAAAAATAGAACCCGTTGAAAAATATGACAATTGAAAATGTTTTGTCATATTTTTGGAACAATTTGAACAAAAGTCGGTGGAATATTGGTTGGTAAAATGCAAGTCAGTGAAAAGATTTGGTCGGTCAAACTAAAAGTCGGTGAAATCATATGATACCGCAGAAATTGTGCCTTAAAAAAAGTGCTCGTAAATTTGCCATATTAAAGCAAAATGGCTCAATTTCCTAAATATAGGGGTTTTATAGCCTAGGGAATCATTCCTGTCTGAATTTAGCGATGAAAAAATTACCCTGACTCCTCACCAGGAATTAGGGCTAATATACGATAATATATAAGAAGCTGTGTTCATAGCATAATATTGAGTTTCAGGACATGTCCATTTCGTTAACATGATTTCGGTTAATCATGGGCATATACAAGTTGTTTTTTGATTGCTTCCACATTTCCAAAATTCGCAAAAAATCAAGTTTAAATCTGTTTCCGTCACCCGATGGCTCAATCGAATGTCACGGGATTTTTTTAGAAAACAAATGTTTGAAAATAGCGTCGACAACGTGTTTCCCATATCGAAAACCCCCGCGTACAAAAAATTAGCCAATTTGGAGCATTTTTTGAAAAATTGAATTTTTGATCCCTTAGGGGGTTACTCCCTCTATATGAGGGATACCCCCTCAAAATTGAAAAATAGCGCTGTGTTCCTTATATTGAAACCCCCGAGTACAAAAAATCAGCGCCAAAAACGCTAAAATACCCGAGATACGGCGACCTCTTGAAAAAATTTTTAAAAATAAAAAAATTGATTTTTTAAGTTTTTTGGGGGTACTCTAAAATTTTTTTGTTTCTTGTACATTATGGCCTATCAACAGATTATTAAAAAAGACTGCATGTCAATTTTTCTGCAACCTTTTAAAATTTTGTTTTGGCTTCATTGTGTTCAGCGTAAAATTCTGGCTAGAAAACTGCTCTCAGATCATCATTGCAGTGTTAAGCACTTGTTTTGTCAAAATAATGATTTAAAAGGTATTTTTGGTTTCACCGAAGAACCTTATCCATGGAATTATTTTGACCAAATCGGCCTGGATAAAATTGCAGAAATTGTCGGTGCTCATAAAGACGAAGTAGTTTTAATGAATGGATCTACTGTAAATTTGCATATTTTACTGACGGCTTTAGAATATGGATGAAGGCAAAAGAGGTTCAAAATTTTCCTCATATCCTTGGCTATATTTTCAAATTGGCTAATATCCAGGGGTTTCTAGATATAGGGAACTCGAATCTGAAGGCATTTTTGATTTTGATCACAGGAAAGTGGATAAAATTGACCGTTGGCAGTTGTTTGCTGCTTTTAAATATCCTAGTCCCTTTCTTACCTACTTTTTTTGCTCTTTTGGGAGTTGGAGCAACACTTGTAACCCCCTCTAAGTACCGATGCCAATCATAGGTATCGTATACCAGTACCTATGTATGGCACTGTTATCTTTTAATTTGGAGCTGTAGTTTTCGAGTTCCGAACGGTACCGGTACTTTGCACATCTCTGAGATAACCCCCTAATTTTTTAATTTTTACAAAAAATTTTGTTAAAAAATAGTATCCCATCAGGTTCCCCATAGTCGTAACTCCTGAATAGAAAAAATTAGCCGATTTGGAAACATTTTTGAAATTTGGATATTGTTCAATTTTTAGGAGGTAACCCCCTAATTTTGTAATTTTTTAGGGGATACCCAGTTTTTTGTTTCCTTCACACCTACCCCCTACCTACTAACTTTAAAAAAAGACCGCATCAATCGGAATTTACCAGGAATGAGTGATTTAAACTGCGATCGCTAAAACAAAAGTTGTAAGAGACAATGAGAGAAGAGGATCGACACTTTTATGGAGGTACTCTCTTCAAAAAAAATTTTTCAATTTTTTTCAAAACAAAGCTAAAATCAATAAAGGTTATAAGTTAGTAATAACTATTTTTTCAATTTTTAAAAAAAGATTCATGAGTGCCTCGGAGTCACAACCCTAGAGCTACACCCAATCAGCCTATAATTTTTCGAACTTCAATCCCCGGCAGTAACAATCCAATGATTCTTTGGAAAAAAAATTGATATTTCATTAAAGTACCGGGAGTCGAGCACTCCGCTCTCGGGAATTGTGACTCCAAGCATCACTCCCGAGCGACGCTCCTCGTTAAAAATGTATTAGCTATTACTAATAATTTTTTTATTAATCTCTGCTATAGCTAATCTTTTTTCTCACAAAATTTTTTGTTAAGGGAGTACTCCCATAGAAGTGGTGTCGATCGTCTTCTTTTATCGCTCCTACAACTTTTAGCAGTCCGGATTTAAATCAAGCGTTCCCAAGATTGTCTGGACACACAGACAAACACATACACGTTTAATGTAATAAGATTGTTAAAAACTATCGCCATGTAAGTAAAAATCGAATTTTTTGAGGGTGCTTCTAATTTCAATCAGTCCATTTTCTTTTTACAATGTCTTATTCTTTAAAAAAAATAGTCGAAATAAACCGGTCAATTGATGGCCATCCTATTGAAATTGACTAATTTGTAACGCAATTGACGTCTGATTCTTTAAGTCTAAATGGAGAATCGCATAAGTGAGGTCCGGCAAAACTCGATTGTTCCTCATGATTCTTTTTTGTATTACAACTTGTTTGTTGTTGGATGAGTGATGTCGAAATTTATATTAATTCTAGAAATTTGTATAGTACTTGTTAAAGCAGATGATTTCAATAAAAATGATTCTTCTGAAAAGGTAAGGCTAAACGACGATTTTTTATATGAAACATTGTTCGATTAGGTGCAAAAATATTTATTAGATTTTTTGAACATTTGAAAATTATAAGGTATTCTCTAAAGGGTAAAAAGGTTCACAGCCAATGGACAAAAGTGACAAAAGATTGGCGCAAATTACACTTGAACGGGGAGAGTTCGATCACGGAAATTAGTGTTTAATCCCTAGTCTTTTTTTAAAGTAATATTTTTATTGGGTCGCTGAGGTCCGGCCCAGGGGATAAGGAAAAATAAAGGGCTCACGGCTGGCCCGTGAAAATCAACATCCTGCCCGACTGCCATAGGCCGGCCGTTTTATAAGTCTAGTTGATAGCATGTGAAATAGGATCAGTAATTACTGATCATGTAAAATTCGCATACTTATACGTTACTATAACCGCTCGAAATACAAAATTTTGACCTCTGGGGATCGATACCTTTATTTCGGGAGGCTGGCCGTCATCCAACTGTTATTTGGCCCTTTTTCCTTCATCAGGTTGAAACAGATATAAACTTTTTTATCTTGAAAAGAAATGCCCTGTAATATACAAAAATGATATCTAGACAGCACTAAGATACCATTTTACTGTTAATAAACAACGCATTTCCAATGATACTTTTGAAACGGACCCAGACAATAGTTCCATAAGTATTGATAATCAAGCTAAACCAATAGTGAAGTATGAGCCATTATTAGAATTTGCCTTCATTGAAGATCAGGAAAATGAAAGCAATCAGAAAAATGAAAGTGAACATTATTTAATGGTTGATGATAAATGTAATAATCTTTTTTATTATGTTATGACAAATTATTTTAGCATGTGGAATTTTTAATCAATCTAAAAGACGAAAAAAACGTTGTCCAGGCTTATTTGCAGCTCCGCCTGTAGCTGTCCCTCCACCAAGCGGTAAGACTGTTTCATTTGATTTCATAATTTATGATTAATATAACAAAAACGAAAAAGGCTTGTATATACGGATACAGTAAAATGGTTTAAAAATATATAATGTTTTAGCGTATACTTATCCATCATATGCTCCTTCTTATCCTTCCCAAAATGTTCAATATCCATCAAATAATTACCAATATTCCCAAAATCAGCAATATCAATCAAATAACTACCAATATAATCGGCCACAAATTCCAAGAGCTTCCAATCCAAATCAGCAAACATCTTCAAATAATTTCCAATCAAACAATAACTTTAACAATTTTCAATCACAGCCATCACAAACTTTCAACAGTGCTCCTTCTCCTCCACTATCTGCTCCCCCTCCACCTCCACCTCCAATACCCGAGCCTCCCATAGCGGCTATACCACCCCCAGTTAATGAGTTTCAACCAATTTTACCACCATTAATTATCCCAACAACAATTCCACCAACAACAATACCTACTACGTTGCCAGTGATTGAAACCACAATTGCACCCGAAATTCCAACTCCTGCTTGTTCACATAAGCCAGAGTATCCATTGCCCGAGTGTTATACAAATGATGAAGGTAGTAAATAGAGGTGTTCTCGGCAAATAGAGGCCTATTCTAGGTTCGACCTGGTCTAGGCTGGCCTGGACTAAAGATGCAAGGAAACGGACCTTTTAGTCTGTTTAAACTAAACTTGCCACATCGTCGGAATCGCATCTACACAAGGCCGGGGAAGTTTTTTATGATTGTGGCTGGAAACAGACTTTACATCACTTTTTATGAAAAAATTTCTTTGATGAAGAAAAGCCTAAATTGAAAAATTTAAATTGTTTTATGAAGATTTTTTTGACGGAATCATGTGCCAATAGTGGTTTGGTCAGATTTCTTCGTGACCATTCTAAACTGGAAAAATGGGGGTGCATTTATAGATGTGAAACTGAGTGTAGTAGAAATATCATAACTCAAAATTCCAAGTAAAAATCACAAGTTTAATAAGTTTTTTCTTCATTACTACAATTTTTACATAAAAAATGATAAACTACAAAGTTTTTGCCATGATCCCAGAAATTTAATGATGTCAATATTTTTCATGCGTCCGTTTAAATGGACTCTTGCTAGATCGAGTCAGTTTAAATGGACTATATTAAAAAGAGTATATATCAATAAAAAATGTTTATTTTTATACTAAATACTTCGTTATTGCTCAATTTTAAAATTTTAGTCCGTTTAAACGGATCAATAATTAAGGGACCAGTGCAGTCAGTTACAACCATATGAAAAAATGATAAATTCAGAAAGATTATGAAAAATGAAACATTTTTTGTTTTTACGGCATGTTCTGAATCGTTGTAGTTTTCGAGATAATTGTGTTTGAAATTTTGAATTTGTTACAAGCTCTTCGTTGTAATACACAAACTTTTTTGAATTCTTTGCAGAAAAATCAATTTTTGCATCGATTTTTTAAATTTTCATAGATGAACATTGTAGCAATTTTTGATAGCTAAATGAGACGAATAAAATGACACCAAAATTATCTAATTTGAACATTGTTTTGGGTTATTGAAACAAAAATTCTGATTCATGTTTTCGTTTCAATAACTCAAAAAATGTTCAAATTTGATAATTTTGGTGTCATTTTGTTTATCTCATTTAGTTATAAAAAAATTGCTACAATGTTTATCTATGAAGACTTAAAAAATTGATGCAAAAATTAATTTTTCTGCAAAGAATTCAAAAAAGTTTGTGTATTACAACGAAGAGTTTGTAATAAATTCAAAATTTCAAACGCAATTATCTCAAAAACTACAACGATTTAGAACATGACGTAAAAGCAAAAAATGCTCCATTTTTCATGATCTTTCCGAATATATCATTTTTTCATATGGCTGTAAATTACTGGACCGGTCGTTTAACAGACCAAAAAATCCGTTTCCTCTCATCTTTAGTCTGAGCTGGTAAATTTTTGGAGGTAATTACCAGGCCAAGGAGGCTATGGGCCAGTGACGGTCTGACCTGGCAAAGTGGTCAGTGACTGTTTGGAATGGCCTAGGCCTTTCTAGTCCAAGCTTTTTCTTGGCCCTTGACCAGACTTTGCCCCGACCCTGCACACCTCTAGTAGTAAATGAAATTTTATTTATTTTTAATAGGATTTATGTGCTGCAGCAGTGCACTTGAACATGTTAT
>JAQGBS010003910.1:0-10914 GCA_034698545.1 Acrobeloides obliquus
CTACTTTAAACGTATTAATATAGCCCCTAGTACGTTTTTAAAGTGATCCGGAAAAAATCTGTGACCATCAAGTTCGGACCCTTTCCTTGTAAGATTGAAATTTTTATATTATTGACAAAGACAGGAAAGAGTAAAAGCCCATTCGCAGAGTGGATGACTTTTTGCAGACATGACTTTTTGCAAAATATGATTTTCAATATTTTGTATTTATTTAAAATTGTAAAAAAATAAAGGCAAAAAATAGAGGAAATTTTGTAAAAAGGCAAAAAAATTCGGACGCAAGTGGGATTCGAAATCGCACCTCTTTAGATGAAATTTAACTATCTTAGCCACTGCGCTATCGCCTCGAAAGCTTATAGGGTTCAAAAATTTGGTAATGTGGAGACCCTGTTCTGTTCTTTAAGGACCAGTCCAGTACTGTAGTCAGGATTTTTCTCAAGAAAGGGTAATTTTAGTGAACCTAAAAACATAAGGGTCTCTCTTATGTATTTTTTTCAATTTTTTCCAAAAATTCGATTTTTTCCCTTATGTGATCATTATTGTCGCGGGTTTCGATCACCATAACGAAAAACTTTTTATAAAATCTTGCCGTGATATTCGCTAAAAAATATTTATAACTTTCCATAGTTGTAGGAGAATGTTTAAAAATTATAAACAAAGCTAATATCGCTGAAAATAAATCAACTACAAAATTAATATGCATTCTAGTCACATAAATTTCTATAGTTACAAAAATTGAATTAGAATTATTGTCAAGGTCCATGATCTAGAAAATTTTAACGTAAGACCGTTGGAATTATAAAGTTTTTATGGACCTCCTCAAAAACGGGTCTCAGAGACGTGGTGTTGATTTTGCAGAATCCTACAACTTAAACGAGTAATGTTTGTTTGTTTGTACGGACTAACTTTTTACCGTTAATTCCAAACAGTGGGAGGATTGCGGGGATGTGCTCAGCTCAAAAAGTTAGGTAGAAATGACACCTCGATGAGGTTCTGAACCTCAGGAAATAATTTTTTCCGGGGTACCCTTTATTCCGGGTGCATTTTGTGATCAAACTTATAAAGTACCATTGGTAATGAAATTCGCATAATTGGTGCATCGAAATCGTGAGTATAAAAGGTGACGATTCGATTAGTTGATCACCGTTCGTCGAAGAACAATTGCTTTCAAGTGCTCTGAGTGAACGTTATCGCTGCAACGTTGCGAGGCGCCGACATTCGTGTCGGAGCGCTTAAGGTGTGACGGCCCCCGAGCGCCGCAGGCGCTCGGTCTCTCGGTTCTGGGTTTTTTTAATGGTATAAAGGGTCAGGGTTCCTGTGTAAAGGAACCAAATCTAGCTTTAGGACTCTAAGCCTGCAGCGTATCCACTGCACCATAGCTACTATTGATTAATGATAACAAAGTTTGCTTATAAGGAAACATGTAAATTTCTACTCAAAAGGTACAAAGTTTCGAATAAATTTTTTTAGCTTATAGCTTAAAGGACCAGTCTACTTTTGGGGAGTTGATGCCATGTGATAGAGCACAAAAATTGGAACATTTTTTGCTTTTACGGCACTACTTGAAAATCTAACGGTAAAAAGTTATGAGCAACACAAAATTGCGATAAAAATTTTCAAACCAGTTTAAACATTGAAACAAAGAGCTTGTGATCAATCAGATTGTTTATTGAAACGAAAACATGAATCAGGGTTTTCGTTTCAATAACCTAAAACATCAACTCTCCAATAGTAGACTGGCCCTTTAAGACTAATAAATGGTAAAAAAATTTTGGAAAAATTCGCGTTTCTAAGATAAACACTTCGGTACTATTCCTTGTTAGTGCATCAAAAAAAATCTCGTTTTAGAGGGGGTCCCAAAAAACTTTTAATTCCGACGGTCTTATGTAAGAATCACAGATCCATTTCTATATCTAACACAACACACTTTTCTTTAAAAGATATCAAGAATAAGTTTTGCATACATACATTCGAGAGCGTGAATAGAACAATTGAATTTGCGATATTGCCTATATTTAACAATTATGGTATTTGGTGCCAACTTGAACTTTAAATTAGTCGAAAGTTTACCACCAACCATAATGGGTAACTATGGCATCGAGTACGTGGAAATTAATGGGTATGGCAAGTAAAAAAGAAAATCCGCTAAGAAGTCATTCACATATTACGTCATCATGTTGGGGGGTAAGGGGTTACTAAAACGAAAATTCTGATTCATGTTTTCGTTTCAATAACCCAAAAGAATGCTCAAATTGGATAATTTTGGTGTCATATTGTTCGCCTCATTTAGTTATAAAAAATTATAGCTACAATGTTCATTTTATGAAAATTTAAAAGATTGATGCAAAAATCGATTTAAAAATTCAAAAAAGTTTGTATATTACAACGAAGAGTTTGTACACAAATTCAAAATTCAAACGCAATTATCTCGAAAACTACAACGATTCAGAACATGCCGTAAAAACAAACAATGCTCCATTTTTCATGATCTTTCCGAATATATCATTTGTTCATACGGTTTTAAGTTACTGGACCGATCTTTTAAAACAAAAAAGCGTTTCTGAAAATGATTTATCTAGCAGGGCAGTTTTGGGTCATAATTTTGAACGTTTTAGTTACCCCATTTCTATACTTTTTGCTCCCAAATATACCTAAATATACCATCTAAGATTTCTGAGATAATACCTTGTTTTTTTCGTCGAATCAATCCTGTTGGGACAAGATGGAGATTCCTTTGTAGAAGTTAAAAATAAATAAAAAGTAAAAAATAATTTTATTCGTTTTTAATAACTACAAATATAGCATTGGGGGATATCACATGCTTGATTAGACCAAGTACCATCAATCGCATTCAAAACAACACATCCGGTATTGACATCTTGACTTGGGCTACCTAAATATATTGGATCGTTCCATAAGTAAGGTGCTGAGGGTTGAGTCGAATCTTTCCGACTCATCCGGGTGTTTTTCTATGTGGGGAATCGATTGCGCGCATTTTCGAACCATGAAAATGCCTCCTTGATCCTGATTCGGGAAGGGGTGGGTGTATTGAAGCGAAAATGAATAAAATTCGGATTTTCGCCGTTAAACCGGATGTCTAGAGGTTTTCTAGGTGGGGAATTGATGCATTTTTTTAATTCTTGTAGCTCGATCAGTGTGCAGAGTAGCATTGCCATGCAGCTGTAGACCCGGAAATACTTATAATATGAAAGGTAGTCTAGTAAACACCTAGCTTGGGCGAGCTTTGTCGCAGGCCTTTCAGTTTTGCCTCTCGCTAGTATACGAACTAGCCTCATTCGATATATGCAGCTAATAAACAATCTTGTGTAACCACTATCGAGCAACACCATACAGTCCAACTGTTACATTTACTTATAGAACGGCCCAATCTATGAACCTTTTTAGCGTAAAAAATTTACCGCTTCTCCAATTTCTATATGAAATTGGATCATAGTTGACCCAGGTCCAGTTGGAGTTATTAGGGATATATGCACTCTTGAACAGACCGATATAAAACCCTGTGCAGCTTGGGTACGCATTTTTGGCATAGCCTAAATATCGTTGCTTTTCTAATTTGCATATTGAAAACAGACTTAATAAATCCGTATTCTCAAACGCACTACCAACACTAGTTAGTGCACCATAGGAGTTTTGTACACAATTTGTTTGAGCTGCATTCCATGTTAGAGGTGCGCTAAAGGCTTCATAGCATGTCGTACTTTTCACTTTTGACTGGTATCCATGTGTGCAAACTAAACAATATTGCTTAATTAATTATTTTCTTAGTAAGATATTAAGGTATTGGTAGAGCAAGATGTCACTAGCGATGAATATGAATAAGTTTATTCGCGACATTTCGTCGTATAACGACTTTTTCAGGCTTAGGTCTGTATTTAATAGACATTTTTTCTTACATACTTGGATAGGTATCTGGTAAATTCGGTGGATAATCTCCCAGTACTTGAGGGATGAGCTAAAAGAAATTTTACATAGAAGATTATTTTAACAAAATTAAGCTTCTTACTTGATTCCATGCAATTTGATCCTTTGACCTAAATCCAATTTTCATAGCTGAGGTTTCATTAAATTCAAAATATTCAAGGGCAGTAAAATTTGTAGAAGTGGTTGGCTTCCATGTACCATCTAGTGTAGGTTTTCTAAATTTATAGAAAGTTTTTTATTGAGTTTAAAGGAAGATAAAAAAAATCTATTTTCATGGTCAAATATTTATTTTCTATACTAAAAATATTCCATGGCCTTGGTCCTTTTAGAGTTTTAGGAAGAAATATGGTATAGTCAAATCTCACAATAGAAAACAAATTTTCAAAAATTAAAAAACATTAGGGGGAAACATTAGTAATTTTTTAATTTTTCGGATTTAGTGGGGGTGAGGGAGTCCTGGATACAGTTATAATGGCACACAATGTGAAAAAAATTAATACAAAGTACCCATATTTAGCAAAATTAGCCCAATTGCTGGTTATAAGGTTAGATAGTGCTTGATCAGTTTCATTCCACTCAGTGCTATATTCGAAGAGATATGGAATTTCACAAACATGGGGAACTGCTATAAATTTTTTAAATCTTTTTACAAAGTAGAAAAAAAAGAGATTACGGTGCCAATTTGGCAATGGATTGCCATCATCATTAAAACTAGACGATCTAGCAAATTGATAAGTGTAGACATTTGGATTTTTGTTCAATAAATAATATTCTATATCTTTAAGTGCACCCTTTGTAAAAAATGCAGCAGTTCCTACCTAAAAATAACAAAGAAAATTTCCACAAAATGACAAATTACAAAAATTCTTTACATCAACAGCAAATTGTAGCCAAGCCATATGGTCATCATCAGCTGTTCCAGCCGGTAAATAAATATCTTCCCATATCTTTAGAACAGCCTTCGCCTGTGTGTCATTTTTGAACCACGGAAAATATTGTCCAGAAAGCCTTGTTTCAATTTGTTGTCTAGTATAATCAGTCAAATTTGGGTTTTGAAACACGTATCCCATTTCTGAAAAACTAATTTTTGAATAAGACATTTTTTCTTACCTCCCATTGCATACTCGTCTTTGCAGTTGCCTATTATAGCCGGTATATTTGGTCTTTTCTTATACAAATTTTGTGGATTGTCTGGCATGAAATAGTTATCCTGAACCATATTCCAACATACCGAATTCCAAGCGCCAAATTTCTACAAATGGATAAGGAAAACTTAGAAAAGGATTAATTTTACAGCCATTGCTGCTAACCCATCTTCTACACTTATTTTCATCAAACATTCTTTTAAAGCAGTATAGTTTTTGGAATTCCACATTTCTTGAGTGTAATTACATGCTTCTCGGGCAAAATTGATGCTTCTATCGGTGGGACCAACGCTATCTTCATAGCAGGTTAAGACTGTGCCGGATTCCATTATGACTTGTTGAAAAAGATCTAAAAGATGAAATTAAAGGGTGGTTCAAAAGTTCTGTCACAACCAGAGACCGAAAATGGGCCCCCTCTTGAGACCTCTCGGCCCCGGCCTCATGGGGCCTGGGAACTTTTGGACCACTCTGTAGTTTTAAAAAACTTATGTACTTTGTGAAAGTGGTGAATAAGTATGAGATGAGACAGAGTGCCCGCCTGCTGACTGTCCAAAAATTGTAATCCTGTTAGGATCACCGCCAAAATATTGGATTTCTTCTTTGATGAACTTTAATGCCATTACCTAAACTAAGTTTTTAACAAAATTCTGTTCGTTACTATTTTTTACGACCTCGGCTCACACTTGGGCTAATAAGGAAGGGATATGATCTTGGTTTCTCCGATTTCACCTAAAAATATGCCAATTTTTTTATCCATGATGGGAGTACTAAAAACCCGCAAAAATTTTTTCAACCGGCACTCCTATGTGGAGATAGAGCCCAAAAAGTTTTTTTTTGGTGGTCAAAATTAGTATTCAAAGGTATCCTCATAGCTTTTAAAATGATAAAGATATTGGACTTTTACTGCAGGGGTCCAAAATGGCTCCAACATCGAAAGGCACCAACTTTCGAGCGCCTTTTATTGACATAGTAAAATTTTTGTACTTTAGTTTTAGGCCTATCGTTATGTATTTATCACCTACTTTCATTTGACAAATAAACTAGGGACCTGACTCCACTACTTTTAAAGGTCTCAGAAAATCTATCTTAATGTTCTGTGTGGACGAAAGCTCCTGATCAAGAAATAAAAAATAATTACTTGATCCAGCATTCCAATATTAGGCGGAAAATCATCCGTGAATGTTGTAAAGAATCCTAAAAATGCTTTCAAAAGTTTTAAAAGGGCTTATTATTGTGATTGTACCCAGCCAACTCATTCTATATTGTATGCTAGCAACTACAACTCCTTTTGAAACTAGATTTCTAACCATAAGTCCGATACTAAAATCTTCAGCTCCTGTGATTAATCCTCCCCCATGTATCCATAACATCACAGGGTATTTTGTAGTAGATGTTGCCTTTAAAAAAGTGCTTTAACAAATTCATCATACTAGCAATTTACATTTGGCGTATAGATGCTCAAATATAAACAATCTTCATTACTATCACTCAATAATCTTCCCGGTTGGACACAAGCTGGACGATAATAAGAGGCATTATAGGGGCTTGGCCCCGGATATTGGACTAGTGGACGAGGATACTAAAATTTGATTTTTTACACGCTGCCTAAAAAAACCGGAAAATTTTTTAATGTTTTCTCAAATGACCCTACGGGGGTTTTCTATGCGAGAAATCGTTTGCACGCATGGAAAAATCTTGGAAACGCTTCCCTGACCATGAAATCGCAGAAAATTTGAAAAAAAAAACGAAAAATTTGGTTTTTTCTGCGATTTCATGGTCAGGCAAGCGTTGTCACGATTTTTCAATGCGCACAAATGATTTCTCGCATAGAAAAACCCCCATAGGGTCATTTTAGATTCATACTTTGTATCTCAGTTCTCCTATAGGGGGTAGACCAAAAGGAATACCCAAGAAAACATCTGCTTGTCCATACCAAGTTGTATTAGTTTCATTTGCGTGACCATAATGAAAGCCAAGAAGTGAGCCTCGTGTGGTATTAACAATTAAATTTATGCTAACAACTCGATCGCATAGAGAGTAACTTATAAATACTAATAATAATTTAAAGAAAGCAAGCATCATAAAGTCTTTCTTGCAAATTAAGATCCACAAAATTTACTTACTTGTGGCTTATAAATATTTTAGAGGAGCACTATCAATTTTTATTACCTTTTATTCATTACAACTATCACATTGTGGTAAGCATAAAAAATGTTCTCCACTCAAAGTACAATTTTTTCAAATTCATTGCACTCAATGCACGAAATTCAATGGTCATCAGTCGCACCAGGCTGATGTTCACACTCATCGGCGATTTAAATGTCTTTGTCGGAGACAACTGGCATAAGTTTCTCACGACGAGAGTCAAGAAAACTTCGCCCGTTGGCTCACGGTGCGTGAAAGGGCAGTATCACTTTTCGTACAATTGTTTTCGTACGGTACTTTTCGTACAATTATTTTTCGTACGGACTTTTAGTACAGGTACTTTTCGTAAGAACTTTTCGTACAAGTACTTTTCGTACAGGTAATTTTCGTAGCGCGTCGACTAAAAAAAAGTTCGTCAAACGTACCGCAAACGCTCTGAACGACCATTCCTTATACACCTATGATTGCAACCATTTTTGCGGTGCATGAAAACGCTTCTTTGAGAAAATGAATTTTTCAAAAATCTAAATTTCTCCCTGAATCAAGGTCAAGGAAAATTGTTTTCAAGCTTCGAAAATCCCCGTAATAAATTCCTCTTCATGTAAGAAAGCCCCTAGATAAATAGTTTTTAGAAAAAAATCGAATTTATTAATCAATTAGAAAACTTTAAAATATTTCCAAAACTTTTATCCACCGCTGTAAAAACAAGGGATTTTTGCTAGTTGTATTATTTCCAATTATCGAGAAATCAAAAACTTATTAGTAGGTCAAATCGTTCGGGTTGACGGTACATCCGTCAACAACTTCGGGGACATAGTATGTTTTGTTGAATTTCACGAGTAGAGCTTAAACAGCATTTTTAGACTCTCCTCGTGAAATTCAACAAAACACTCTATATTCCCGAAGTTGTTGACGGATGCTTCCAAACGACCTGAACTACCAATATTATTATTCAAATGAGCATGCCCAAAAACGGTATTCCAAAACAAAATCTCATTGTTTTTGGTTCAACTTTCTTTTGGAAATCCCTTGTTTTTTGGTGTTACATAAATATAGAGAAACGCGTTAAAAAAAATATTTTTTTGGCACCAATATTCTGGATTCTGATTCTGAATCTGGATTTTAAATTCAGATTCTGATCCGAATTCCGGATTTTGATTCTCAATCTGGATTCTAAATTCATCCAAATGCAGAATCCGGATTCAGAATCCAGAATCTGAATTCAGAATCCAGATTCAGAATTCGGATTCAGAATCTGAATCCAGCACCGGATTCAGTTCCAGCATCCGAATTCAGAATCCGGATTCAGAATCCAAATTGAGAATCAGAATCCGAATCCAGTGCTTTTTCCCGATTCCCTGTCAATGACTATAGAGTTGTTCTCCATCTTATTGATCTCTCATGAGTCTTGCCACACGAGCATATTCAGATTGATTAGAGAAATGTATATTTGATGGTAGAATTTCCAGGTGAGCTACTTGAGGAGTCGGGTGAACTCTTATGAATTTTGTGAATAATCTCCTGATGAGTTTCATTATAAAAGCTCTATATGGTCTTATAAAATATAGCGTGGCTACGATATCTGCTATTGTATGAAAGCTTGAAATAAAAACCCCCAACATGGTTGCATATGAAGAATAGATCAGCCGTTCCGCACTCCAAATGAATGCTATAGCCAATGGCAATATGGTAAAAATCCAGTTGTTCACCGTCTAAACGATACAGACTTGAATCAAGGACAGTGATGTCAGAATAAATGTACCCTTTCCGACGAATGTTCGAACGTCTTAAGGTATATTGGAAGGTCCAAAAATTTTTTTTGCGCAAGTCCCTAGTTCCGAAAAATTTTTTATGACTCCTTATCGGGGTACCCCATGTTAAAAAACAAACTTTTTAACATGGGGTACCCCGATAGGAGGTCACAAAAAATTAGGTCTATTAATAATTCTTTACCTGTGCCACCATTGCAAAAAACATCATTCGTTGCAGTTTATACGTGCTAGATGTCACAGTTTCCTTCCATTGTTTTAGACTCTTATAATATAAAATCAGGCAGAATGTGGAGATAACGCCCCATCCTAGAATAAATGCACCCATGGCAAACAGCACAACCGACTCCACATGATTAAATGGGACACCAAAAAATCCGGGAAAGTCGGTGAAAATTTCCAAGACCGGACATTCGTGCAGAATTGCTTGGATTATATCAGCTTTTGTGAAATGCATAAATACTAGTATCAGACAAGGGATCACAAAAATTATATAAAGTACTCCGTGCATAAATAATATAAAAGGCCAAATTATACGTGCATTCTAAAGTTTCAGAAGTGTCATAGAGTTTAGTTTGGTAATCTCTCGCTTGGTCAACTAATTTTTTCATAAAGAATTTTTTCGAATTTTATAATTTTTTCGGATTTTTACGAATTTTTTCGATTTTTTCAATTTTTTCGAATTTTTTCCTACCAACTCGCTAGGCTTTTGGAATGCTCAACATAGGAAACACGGTTATGGCTAGATCGCATATCGGGCGATGAAGTAAAGGATAGACTAGTATCCCATCATACTTACTTTTTCCGAACCGGGAACAAAGTTTTTTTTCTAAGGCCCCACAAGGTTTATTTTCGTATTTTATATTTATTTTATACGAGTATAAAGGTGGATACTTCATCACCCTAACCACCTACTTCATTGCCTGATATGCGATTTGGCCATAGCCGCGTTTCCTATGTTAAGCATTCCTTGTCAGTTTAGGCTTGCATTGCCTGACTAATGGTTAATTGAAGAGTGACCGTTTAATTTAACCCTCTCAATCAGTGAAGAAGAAACTTTCCCACCTTGAAATACGCTGCCCACTTGAGAGGCGATACTTGAGAAAACCTTGTTAAAAACGCCAACAGTTGATTGGAAGCCATGTTCACATAAATTAATACTCCAACGGCCAAGCCGATATAACTCAATTCTGGGTTGATAAAATTTTTGAATGGTCCATTAGCATACGCCATATAGCAAGGGAATAATGGTACGGGTTGCCATGAACTCACTAGCAAGTCATATGCGTAGTCACAAGCAATTCCATTCAATATATACCATTTATATGAGCCCACGGCTTTAGACTGGGTTATTACCACATAGAACATGAGAGGGACGAGACAAGTGTTTAGAATAAGTGTCACGTCAAGCCCAAGGCTATAAGCAGGGATGACGCTCGGATTGTAGAACGTATCTAACGAGTAGTTCACTATACTAATAAACCCGACCATGTTTAGGGAGAAGGGTGCTAAATGGAAACAAAACGGGAGTGATTCAATCAAACTATTTATGTTTCAAAATATCGAAATAGTGGTTGACGAAATATTAAGCGTTAGCGTAGCTAATAAAATCTTTATTGGATCGACGTTTCGGTTTACACCTTTTCCAAAGACTAAAAATACAGGTTAGGTAAATGGTTAAAATGGTAGGTAAATCTTTTAATATTAAACGAGAAATATACCGTAAAACTTCTAGAACCCCATGGGGCTCTATTCCAAGGTGTTAATGATTGCTCTCTTCAAAATCGAGTTTAGACCAAAAAGCTCGAAGAAACGGATTTCTTCGAGCTTTTTGGTTAGCTACTGTAGAAAGGAACGTTCTATAAAAGAAATCATTGAAAAATATTTTATTTTCGCTGAGTTATGGCCCTTTG
>JAQGBS010003911.1:0-10914 GCA_034698545.1 Acrobeloides obliquus
CTGGATGACCCCATATCAATAAATTTACTAGGTCGCCAAAATGCTATCATATATCCAATATGCACAATTGAAGTTGCACATATCAAGAAAGCGATAAAAAGATAATTGAACAGTAACGGCGCATAATCAACCTTGGTCTTAATTTTAGATTGAAAACAACTGATTAAGCATCTCAAAAATAAGAAAGCTGATGCACAATAATTTATCATCATAATAATAAATTCGATCAACACCAGCTCCGTATAAAGTATCATTTTGCAAATCAATATCAAAAAGTGAAAGTCATCAAAAAATAATTGGCCTTGTCTTCAGCATGTTTTTTACCACTAAAGCATGGCATTTGAGGTTATTCATGCAAAAAATTACTAAAATAAAAGAAGTTGGAATTAATCAACTGAGTACACATTAATTAGTACGGGGATTAGTTCCCTCCGATCGCTCGGAGGGAAGAAGAAGAGGTGAATGTGAAATTCTCTGTCTCCGAGCGATTTACACACTCACCTCTTCTGCTCTTCCTTTCTCCTCTCCGAGCGTATCGAAAAAGTTTGCGTTCGGAGATACAATTATTTTGACACTATTACCAAATTTTCCTCAGAATCTGGGCTGCATTTTTTTGAAGGTCATTTTGGCTGAAAACCCTTGTAACCGGGTCAAAATGGCCGATACCATGTTAAAAAATCGGAGGTGTTGTCAAAGATCTGAGGTCTCTTATTGAAGAGAAAACTTGCTCTATATAAAAGTTGTAGCGCAGATTCTCCCCTTCCACACGAGTGACCAAGGAGCTCTCAGTTCAATGCCTTTGAGGATATATGGCCATTAGAATAAGGGTCTTTTGTGTTGCCATTTTTACATATGTTCCAGGACTTTTTGAATTGTTTCATAGGCATCATCCTGATCAGCACATCAGAAATCCCCCGAAAAACAGAAAAAACTTTATCTAGACGTGTTAAAAATTTATAGAGCTTTTATTTTCTAAATAATACAAGTACAAAATGCCAAAATTTTATGCCCACAATTTTTCTAATGCAGCAAAATGAAATTCTGGAGTTTCATTCGTTGGTATAGCCTCGCCTTCAACATTGTATATTGCCGGAGCAATGCGAGAATTAAATCTTTGTTGGCGATTAAAAATTTTCAAAATTTTGTTTTTATAAAATGGTTCATTCTTGATCCATAAAATGTTTGCTATGAAAATGTATATGTCAAAAAGCTAAATTGTTGGTATGTATTAATATCAAAAAATCGATCTTACCAATGAATAAAATGGTGCTGAAAATCGCATCATCCAAAAGAGAGAAACGTTGCTCAATGGAATGGCAAATGAAATTGTTCCGAACGTTTCTAGAGGAACACTTAATTTTAAACTGGGTAAAATTAATTTCATCACACGAATATTTTCAGAAATCTATAAAATTTTTCTAAATTTAATGCCGGCCAATCGTGAACAATACTCATCCCTAGCCCAGCCCCCAAAATTAGGTGTTGGTTGTTCATGACAAAGAATAGTTTTCTCGCCCGCTAGAGGGTCCATTTTTGTTAGGAGAGGGTACTTTGTAAAGTGAGTTATTCTGTGTACAGAGCGACCATTTTGGTCTGTAACAAAAAAATTTTTGCGACCTATATTTCGGTGTGCCTTTTAGTTTCTAAAAAAGTTACTTGATATCGTTGTGACAGCTTTACATCGCTTTCAAAATGAAGTTTTCTTAACTTTTTATTATATTTGGAAAGCATATAAATCGACTTAAAAATTAAATTAAAATTTATAAATATAAAAAACTTTAAAGGACTAGTCCGGTTGGAAAAAATCCTATACAGTCAACTCTCGATATAGTGACACCCCTAGGGGGAGGTAAGGGTGGCCCGCTTATTGAGCGTTCACTGTATTTTCCGAGTGTAGTGGTCCGTTAACATACCAATAAGCCAATTAAATCAATTAATAAAACTGGTCCTTGTATAATAAGACCAGAAACATCGTGTGCTACTATAAAATTCTTTGTCTTATTTATTAGAGCCCAGAAAATCCTTACATATAAACCTGCAATAATTTATAAATGCCGATGAAGCAATAGAAAGCATGGATAAGGTGATCGATACGATTAAAAATTTTCTTTTTTCATAAACCGTGTGTCGAACAGTCGCAATAGTACGCTCAATAAAAATGGCAATCCATAAACATCTTAAATAATCAATACCCAAATTAGATATTATAATGCTTCGTTGATAAAGTCCTCCATATTTTATAGGCATTGGAGTATTTTCCAGAAGAATAGCTATGGATATAAAACCATGTGGAACTGTGATTAAGGCATAAGCGATATTAAGTTGGAAACGTAAAATACTAAATCTCATGCGTACAAAATCTTTTTTCAAAAAGGTAAAAAGATCTTGGTGCCCCGAGAGGAACAGTTACTACACAATAGGGGCCACCCACGTGAAAAAATTTTTTTCTGAAAATGACCCCTCTAGGGATAAAAGCATGCGAAAAATCCGAATTTGACATTTTCGAAACGAAAAAACGATTTCTTGATTCAGGGAAGGCCTGTGCATTGAAGCGAACAGTTGCACAAATCGTATTTTTGCCCCTTTGTGTAGTAGCTCCGAAAATTTTTCATCTTTCCCAGAACGTGAGGAGTGGACGCCCTCTTTATATCATTTTAAATTCATACCAAAAATTCAAATGAAATCGCTTTCTTTCATATAGAACTACTAGCTTTATAAAAGTCAAACATACAATCAAGTTTATGAAAGAAAAAATCACCCCAGGAACATGAATAACTACGTCATACAAATTCAATGTTATTTTTTCTACACTAGCCGACATTTAATCACATAAATTTAGGCAATAATCGTTAGATAGAAAGTAGTATGGTTGTTGATAAAATCATAAATATAAAAAACCGGTTTCTGTATCCATCCGTACGTCCGTAAAGAGTCACGAGATCTCGGAAACGGTAAATGCGGTCTTTTTTTAATAAGTATTAGGTAGAAGGTAGGTGTGCAAAAAATCCAAAAAAGAGTAACCCCTTAAAAAATTTTAAAAATTCAATTTTTATAAGCTCGTCTACATGGGGGGGGGGCCACCCACGTTTCAAACAATTTTTCTTCCGATTTTCTTCTAAAAATCGACTTTTTAGGGTAATTTCTAGGTGAAAAATCGATTGCGCGCATTTTCGGAGCATGAAAAATTAAGTTTGACCCTAAAAATCAGAGTAGAACTGCGTTTCAACACAAAAATTTTTTTTCGATTTTCTTCTAAAAACTGACTTTTTAGGGTAATTTCTAGGCGAAAAATCGTTCTAAAGGTTATTTTATGCGAGAAATCGATTCAGCGCATCCCCGAAGCATCAAAATGTATCTTTGACCATCGTCCTTGAAAAATTATATTTCTACCGCAACGCTTTGGTGATGCGTTGAATCGATTTCTCGCATAAAATAACCCTTAGAACGATTTTAGAAGAAAAATCCAAAATTTTCATATTTTCACTTCAATACACACATCTATTTCCCTGAATCAGGGTCAAGGAAGGCATTTTTACGCTTCGGGAATCAATTTTTCGTAGAAATTACCCTAAAAAGTCAGTTTTTAGAAGAAAATCGAAAAAAATTTTCGCGTTGAAACGCAGTTCTATCCTAAGTTTCAGGGTCAAACTTAATTTTTCATGTTCCGAAAATGCGCGCAATCGATTTTTCACCTAGAAATTACCCTAAAAAGTCGATTTTTAGAAGGAAATCAGAAAAAAATTTTGAAAAAAATCACGTGGGTGCCCCCCCCCCCCATGTAGATGAGCTCCCAATTTTTTCAATTTTTAAGGCTTTTTCAATGGGTCACCGTATATTGTCTTAATAAAACGTGTTTAAACTTATTTTATGCGAATTTCAAGAGCACTATTATCGGGAGTGCCGCTCAGAAGCTCCGCTTGGGAGTGCCGCTTGGAAGCGAGAAGGACGAGCCGGAGCGCCGCAGGCGCTCGGTTTCCAGTTCACACATGCACAAGCTTAGGTTTACGTAAGATATTGAAAATTTTGACGTAAGACCTTGCGCATGTGTGTTCCAATTTATATTGAAAAGGTATTGTAGAGTCAATAGTATAAGTAGAAATACGGAAGTGAGATTTGATGTTACGCATTTTAGCACAATTTTTATACTTCAATTGTTTAACAATTCTTATGTTAAAATTCTCCTCATTAAAATTCTCACTCCTCTTCATTTGGCATTCCACTCTATAGTAAGTAAGTAATCTGAGCAAGATTTAACACAAACAACAGGGATGGGCTCTGCATCAAAGAGAAGCTGAAGCGGAAAATGCAAAAAAAAACCAATGCATTTTTGTTCCAAAAGAAATTGAGAACATAATAAAAAGTACTAAGGGTTGAGCGCTAACGCGCTCGTGGTTTCTCCTAGAGTGACTTCGAGCAGCACTCCCCAAGATTTTAATCTAGAGTAAAATATATAAAAACACAAAAAAGTGAAAAAAATTCTTTTGACTTCAATTTCAATGATTTTGGTATCAATCGTCTTCATGTATCGCCAGAATATTATTCCCCTACAACTTTTGTTCTAGCGCTGAAATTTTAAATCAAACGTTTCTGAGATCGTCTGGACAGCCAGACACACAGACATTATGCGTTTAATGTAGTAGGATAGAGCCTGGGGACCGAGCACCTTTTTTTGAAAAAAATCGAAAAATTTATTGAAAAAGCAAAAATGATTTTGGTGTCATTTTTCTTCTCTCACTGAGCTCTTTCCAAAAATCCAAGTCGTACGGGATTGAACTTAAGGTTACAAAATTCGGTGGCACAAACAGACAGACAAATAGACATTTCTCGTTTAATATTAAAAGATTTATTCAACACATTAAGATATAACAAATTGTTTTAAAAAAAGATGATTATTTTAGGACCACATTTGCTTCAAATACTGATAATGATATTCTGGCGAATCATTCTGAGGCAAGAATTCGCCTTCGAAATTATATATAGTCGGAGCTAGTGGGCCGACAGTAGCTTGATTTATATTAAATTTTCTTAAAATCCATATTTTATAAACAGCATCATTTTTAACCCATAAAATCATGGCAATAAAAATCGATATGTCAAAAAGCTAAAAGATTTATTAAAGTTATATAAGGGGACAGTTCTGAGAATGGGGTGAAAGTTAGGATATTTGAATGGATTAGCTCACATGCGTAGGGAGAAGGGTCAGCTAGGGAGCACTTACTTTTTAAAAAAGGTCATTTTTTCCAAAAAACATAAGAGGGCCCTTATGAATAGTTTTTTTTGCAATTTGGCCTACTAGGGGGGCACTAGTCCCCGGGATTAGATCATCCCCCTTCAAGGCTTCGCTTGAACGAACCAATGACCAGAACCGAAACGGAACCGGAATTTGATTATCCTCAATGTTTTCCTCAAGGCATAGTTAAATGTTTTATTAAAGAGACTGTCCACATGGTTGTTCGATCATTTGGTGTTTTTTATTGTGGAAATGGACTTTACACCGTGGGTGATGACTTTTTTCACATGACGGTAAATGCTTTAACTTACCAAATGCCAAAGAGATGCCGTATATCGCAATGGTTCATAAAAAAAAGTTGCTTTAAAAGATAGCAAAAATAATATCGTTCCCGATGTTGTCAAAATAATTCCAACTTTTAAAATTGGCAAAATCAGTTTGAGTGCTCGGATATTTTCAGCAAGCTAAAAATGAAGCTCTTTTTATGGGAAATTTATTTTTACAGCTATACTTGATATCTTTGAGAAAGTTGAATATTGCTTCTTGAGTTAATTTTTCTCAGCTTACGGTTAAATTTTGATAATATACAAGTGGACTAAAATAAAAGTAAAAAATAAGATAAATTCGGGGTAGGCCTACCAAAAGCCCAGTTATATCTAGCAAAAAATCAGCACCTCCTGTAAAATATAGATCAACTTGCCCTTAAATAAAATTATTTGTATTAAAAATTTAAATCTGTTTCTAATGGCGTGGCAGCACTCAGAAAGTGTATGTCTTGGAATTGCATATTCCTTTTCCTCCATATTGAAAACTTGACTATAGGAAATCTTGAGTAACCACGTTGGCGCGATTCATGGGAAAAGTGAGCGTAAAATGAGGTGAATTTTTTTGTAACTTTTTACTTTTGGAAAGTTATTGAGAATATTGGGCTGATTAAAAAATACAATAATATTAGATCCCAGTTTTTTCTCGTGACCTTAGTGACGTCACGGTGCCGTCATGATGCCTCCGTGATGTCGCGATGGATGTTTTTTGGTTAAAAATAGAAAATTTTGCTCAAAATGTGAATTTTTGTTCAAAATTTATTGAAATAATTATCGGTCCTAATGAATTTGATCTTTTCTTTAAAAAACGTCCAACAACAGGGCAAAAAGTCCAAAAAAGTAACAAATGCTACGTTTTCGTTGTGATATAACATCCCTACTCATTTTACGCTATTGACGCGCCTCCGTATAGCCTTCACCTCTGTGGGAAGGGTTGCTTTTTGTTTAAAAAACCGTTGTTAACCTACATAAAGAATGACAAAAAGTCAATAATAAAGCAACCGTGTATGATATTATACTTAAACTAATGGATAAAATAATAAAACTGCTTGTTTCATAAATTTTGCTTAAAATTGTTGCAAACGTTCGTTCAAAACACATAGATATCCACAAACAGCGTAATAGATCAGTACCAAACTGATTAACATTCATTAAATTATGCCAGAATAGAAAATTCTTTTCCGGAATGGCTTTGCCTTCAACAAAGACCAAAACACAAACTATCCCATGGGTGATGGATATGCACAAATATGCAATTATTACATGGAACCGTAAAATGCTATAAAGAAAAGAGCTGATTTTGGTGCGAATTTTATAGGCTGAAAAGATCTATATGACTCTGATTCAAGCCATTTTCACTTCAATACATATATTTCATATTCTGATTTTTGGGGACAAGGAAGTTATTTTAGAACTTTCTTTAAAAATCATCTTCCAAAGGTAATTTTATGCGAGGTGTCCTCCGTCAAATCCGGGTGGGGTTTAGGAAGAGATGGGACAAGTTTGAACCACAATAACTTACCAAAAATTTAAATGGTATCGTTGTCGTTCACTGTTGACTGTTAAATATATACCAATTATACAAAAAATCATATTAGTTGAACACAAAAGAAGCCCAGATGCATGAATAAGGATGTCGATAAAGTTTATAGGTTGTATAAAAGTATCCATAAAATTTGTTGAAGAAATATTTTTTCTATCAAGCGCTGCCGACATTTTTAAATACACAGACTGACTAATCTTTTTAAATCAGGATTATAAATGCTTCAATCCCAAGTTGCATAAATAGCAAAGCTTAAAATGATGAACAAGGGTATTTTTTAAAACAAATTATCTCGATGTTTAATTGCTTTGTAGCTACGTGCACAAAATTCCTTACTTTGTTAAAAATTGCCCATATGAAATTGCTATAATTTATTTCATAAAATTACAGGTTACTCAACTATGACGCAAATAAACATTGAAGTAATCGGAAAATACATGACGCTTATGTCAATTAAATTTTTATTTCATCTTTCCTAGAAGAATTTGAATGCTAGGAAAGAGGAAATAAAAATTTAATAAATTTATGTTCCAGTACCAGAAGCCGAGCGCTCCTCGTTCGGGGGGGGGGAGGGTTGTGACTCCAAGTGGCACTCCCAAGCAGCACTCCCTGTTAAAAATGCATTCATTTCAGAATTTCTCATCAAGGCGAAAAATGTTTCTCATCAAAAGTTAAGGGGTATTAGGAGAGGAATGGCGCAAATTTGGAGGCCTGAAACGTTGATCTGTTAAAGTTATGGCGATTTGGTCCCCACCGGCCCCCAAAAGCCCCCTAGTGTCCCCGCCGGTCCCGGGCTGGGGCCGGCCTCTTTTCGATCTCTGGGGCGCACAATTCGGGTGCGCAAATGTCGGGGCGTGCGCATATGTTGGGACGCAAATATCGTTGTACAATTGTAGAGCGCAAATGTCGGAGAGCAAATGTCGGCGCACAAATGTCGGCGTGGTATGTCGGGACGCAAATGTGAAAGTGCAAATGTCAGGTGCGCATATGTGAGAGCGCAAAAGTCCCCCACCCAAAAACGCTTCCCATACTCCAAAACAATCAGTTTTGAATATGCAAAAAATGTCTCAGAATGGAATCAAACCTACTTATTAAATGCTGCCGTCTGGCACATTACCATATGCAAAATTTGGTATTGGGGGAGGGATACCTAGATAAAAAACTAATTCTTCTTAAAATTTTCGATTTTTGAACAAAAATGACATTTTTCTTAAGCAATTTTCGGTTTTGGGTAAGAGCTTGGCTCCCTTTTTGGGCGGGGGCATGTCTTCTCACTCTACTGGCCTAGAATAATAGAAAAGGTGAATTTCGTGCTATGATAAATATAAAAAATATTATTGTTCATTCTTCACATATACATAAGAAACAGTAGCTGTTTCAAGAATTTCACGAAATTTATCAACAAGCATCTCAAAATTTGGCCGTTCTTCGGGGTTTTTATTCCAACATTGCAGCATTATTTGATAGATTTCATCATCCACTGCCTCTGGACATGCTAACCTTCCTCCTTCAAGTATAAAGTTCACAACACTATCCTTGTCGCAAAAAGTTGGATATGGTACTTTTCCATAGCTGAACATCTCGTACATTAGAACACCAAACGCCCAGACATCGGATTTTTCTGAGAAAATAAGCCGTGTAAGCGCTTCAATGCTAAGCCATTTGACTGGTAGCTTCTTAGGCAAAACTCCAGAATGATTTTCTCCGTCTAATTGATCATAGATAGGCCGAAATCAGAAATTTTGGCATTAAAACTATTTGTTAATAAGATGTTTCGAGCGGCCAAATTTCGGTGCACAATATTTTTCGAAGCAATATATTGCATACCTATAAAATATTCAGTTCTGTATCCAGGGAGTTGAGGGTGGGGGGAGGGCAGTGGAATTAGGGAGAAGAGTCGACAAGGAGATACACCATTCTAAAATCATAAGAGGGACCCTTATAATATTTTTCAATTTTCAGACCATTGGGGGGCCCACCTCCTTCGCTACATCATTGGGAGGGAGTGAAAATAGAAAGATTACCACTTGCTATTTGCCATAAAATGGAGAAGAAAATATTGAATGGCAAACCACCATTTAGGTTTCTAAACGAGCGTACATAGGCCAATAAATCTTTTTCGGCCAATTCGAAAACAATCACCGGTTTCTCTGGCAATAAACAAATTCCCAACATACAGATTACATGTTCATGGTAGCCGATTCTCTTCATGGAATCGATTTCTTGGAATAATTGCTCAATTTCATCTTGTCCAACACTCGAAGGAACCTTTATAGCCACTTTACAATCCTGGAAACGTTGAGTTTCTATTCTCTTCGTTGATACTGTCAGTGGCGATTGTCCATAGAGAAAGCCATTGTAAATGGTAGAGCTAGCACCATGTCCGAGAGGGCTTTCATAGTGAATACGGAGTTTCTTTTTGGGTATGGTAAATTCATCGCGCTTTTCCTTCAAACCCTCGACTTCTTCTGGCGAAAGATGTTTTTGACTTTTTATTACATTTATTATGAAATCGAGACGCTGATTACGTTTCCGCTCTTGATAAATGTAACACGAAACTACAAATGTCACTACAAGAATTGTGACTAGACTTGCTAAGACGACTATCAAAATAACTGATCTTTTGTAAGTAGGATCTCCTTTCTCAATACTAGGATAATGCTGTGCTTCGTATTGGATCAAGACACCTTGTGTGACAACATTCCCATCCCCAAAACCAACTATAGCTTGACTGCCATTAAATACATATATCTCATTTAAAACGGTCCTGTTTGTAATTTGTTGAATTGTGTTTGTGCCGTTTGATATTTCTAGAAATCCAAATTCAGGAATATCTGCGAATACAATGGTCAACTTAAATGACGTATATCCAGTAGTGTTTATGGGCTTGATAGTTTGAAAAATTTCCTGGCCGTATGCTTTAAAAGGATAGTAATGCGATTGAATGATTCCGATACCGTAATTGTTAAACGTCTGAAATGAAATAATCAGGGCATTTGATAAAAAATTTGGTTCTTGGACCTATTCCGAGAGTCCAGTTGCATAGGGAAATGAGTATAAGCGACCCCATAGTGGGCGAGCAAGCGACCCTACAGCTGACGTAAGAAAAAAAGTCAAGCTAACTGCACCCCTAGCTGTAAAGGGTCGCAGCTTAATGTCAAGATATGAAAAATCAACACCGACAGAGTGAAAGAGCATGGTTTAAGAGGCGATATCTCGAAATTTCAAACTTTTTGTGAGCTCCGCAGCACGCTGTCAGGGTAGATTATTCATAGTCGGACGTTAAAGGTCAGTGTAGATTATTCATAGCCGGACGTTAAAGTCCAGTAAGTTACAATCATATGAAAAGATGATATATTCGGAAAGATCATGAAAAATGAGCATTTTTTGTTTTTATGGCATGTTCTGAATCGTTGTAGTTTTTGAGATAATTACGTTTCAAATTTTGAATTTGTTACAAGCTTTTCGTTGTAATACACAAACTTGTTTAAATTTTTTGCAAAAAAATCGATTTTTGCATTAATTTTTTAAATTTTCATAAAATGAACATTGTAGCAAATTTTTTATAGCTGAATGCGACAAACAAAATGACACCAAAATTATCCAATTTGAGCATTGTTTTGGGTTATTGAAACAAAAACATAATTCATAATTTTCGTTTCAATAACCCAAAACAATGCTCAAATTGGATAATTTTAGTGTCATTTTCTTCGTCTCATTTAGCTATAAAAAATTGCTACGTGTTCATTTTATGAAAATTTAAAAAATTGATGCAAAAATCGATTTTTCCGCAAAAAATTCAAAAAAGTTTTTGTATT
>JAQGBS010003912.1:0-10913 GCA_034698545.1 Acrobeloides obliquus
AGATTAAAAAATTCTTTCAAAGAATTTAAATTTTTTTCGTTTCAATAAACAATTCTTATTTTAATTCCTGATTCAATTGGAAAAATTTTATAAAAGAAAAAAATCTTTGACGCAAAAAAAGGCTATAGGAACCGCCACGGTCTTAAAGGAGAAGTCAACTTTGCAGCAGCACTCGGGAGACCATTTCTAGCAGAGTTTTTATCATAAATTTTGATAGATAAATCAGTTTGACTTGGTTTTGGTGTCATTTTGAAGCTCAGATTCTGAGCTAAAAATAAGCCGATTTGGAGCACTTTTTGAGAAATCGAAAAAAATCGATTTCCCCCCCCCCCCCTCTTGGACCCCTAAGGGAAAAATTGAATAAAAATTGTCAGGATAGCATTTTCGGCACTAGGAGTTTCCTTACGCTTACGAAAATGCCCTTACGGAGTTTCCTTAAAGGAATTTCCGTAAGCAAATTCTGTAAGCGTAAGGAAACTCCTAGTGCCGCATTTTCACGCTTTGGGAATACGCGCAATCGATTCCCCACATAAAATTACCTATATACATAAGGAATTAGTCAGTTTCGAGCCATTTCTGGCAAGATTTTTGAGTTTGAATAAAAAAGGACCCATTTTTCTTACGCTTTTACGTACATTTCATGCATTATTCTTAGGCTATTTGTAACCTAAAACTTTTAAAGTGTTTTTTTCATTTCATTTTGTGAAGAAATCCGATTGCGAAATCGACACAACATAAATATAAAAACTAAGCGCATCGCATTTATTTCAAACAGATGTGTACATTAATACGATTTGCTTGAGTAATTTAAACTACAGAAAGTCATTTCAAAAAAGCATATCGTTTGCCATTTGAGATAGAATTGAGATTTTCTCCAAATTAAATAATTTATACAACTTTATTATTTTTGCAAAAATTTAACAGCTATTTTTGTTTGTAGTAAAATTTGCACACAAAAAAGATTTCCTGAGCGTCCGCACTCAAAATTAGGTTTTACTGAATTTTTAATGGCGAGCTCAATAAAAAACGCTGTTAGTCGAACATTGTCGCGCGACAACGACAACGTTGTCTAAAAATTGTAAAGTATTTTCAATGCAAATCAAACGATGACAATGTTGTCGAAAAATCGTTGTCGCGCGACAATGTTCGACAACTTTTAAGGCACCATATATACTTTTGTCGCAGCGAAGTATAAACAAGGCGAAGCGACAATGTCGCGCGACACAAAATGCACTGTCGCGGCGCGACAGAAGTATAAATGGTGCCTAACAGCGTTTTTTATTTAGCTCGACAACGTTTCACAGCTCATTTAACAGTGTTTTTGAGCGCGACAACGACTAACGAGCACCCTAAATATTTAAAGGGAACGATATTATTTTAAGTTCCAGTGTTGAAACTCATGAATACTTTAGCACGCGATTTTATCTCTGATAATTTTTTAAACGTTTAAGGGCCTCCACTAATTCACTGTGACGATTTCAAAACGCGTCGCGATAAGCATTAATTGCAACTAAAGCCTTTTTTTGCAAATGCCGAGTTGTGGAGTTTTTAATTATCAAAAATTATTATAAAATTTGGCCTTAAAATTGTGAGAAAACGCCTAGTGCCATCAGGATGCGTCTATTTTTTCAACGAATTTTCGAATGTGTTCTGCAAATTTATAGTTCACAAATAGAGGAACAAAAATTTCTAAGATCACATTGAAAAATTCCTTGACTTTGAAGAGTTATTCTTACTTTAAATTTTGCGTCACGACGGTGTCGTGGCTCCACGTCGCAACGCATCACTAATTGCAATTAGTCTTCTCTAGGTGCAATTAGTGTGGAATTTTGAAAACATTGTAGTGCTTTCAAAATTTTGCATCTCAATTAGTGGAGGCCCTAACAAAGCTTGTAAAAAATTCTTTCGAAATTCTTATTTTCGTGTTTTCTCTTTACTTTGATGATCAGTCAATAATCAATTACTTTTAGAATTAGAAGTTATATTAAGAGATAATCTTCTAAAAAGTTTTATTCAGAAATGGCTCTAGTTGGAATGGATTTCCGTGCGCCTTTGCGCGATGTTAAACGGGTTCAATTCGGGATTCTCAGTCCAGATGAAATTAAAAGAATGTCAGTTGGTGAAATCGAATTTTCTGAAATCTATGAAAATGGAAAGCCAAAACTCGGCGGGCTTATGGATCCACGCCAAGGGGTTATTGACCGAAATGGTCGATGTATGACTTGCGCTGGTACTATGACTGAGTGTCCTGGTCATTTTGCTCATTTGGAATTGGCAAAGCCGGTTTTTCATATTGGTTTTTTGACCAAAACTTTAAAAGTAAGGGTTTTTGAGTTGTCTGGCATGAAATTTTTTGAGGTGCTTCGCTGTGTGTGTTTCTATTGTAGCAGATTGCTGATAGATAAGGATAAACCACAGATCAAAGAGATTATGAAGAAAACTCAGGGAAATTTACGAAGAAGGCTGGCTCATATTTACGACTTGTGTAAATCCAAGACCGTGTGTGAAGGTGCTGATGAACAGTTACCAGATAATGTGAGCCATTTTATGAACAGAAAGACATTTATGACCGTAGCAGTGTTGAGGCACTGAGACCTCCTCCCGAAATTTGAAAAATAAGATTTTTCCTAATGATCTCTTTTATGTTTTAGTTTAAAATATTTGAAAAAAATTAATAATTATAGTGTTTTCCAATATTTTCCATTTTTCCACACAAAAATTATAATTTTTAACTTAACAAGCATTTCCCAAAAAATTTTTGCTTGTGGCGCTGATTTTTTATCTTTTATTTGTTTTTAACAAAAAATTTTTCAAAAATTTGACTTGCCCCCCCCCCCCCCCCAATGGCGTAGCCAGACCACTCGGAGCGGTGGGAGGGGTGCAGTCTCGAAAAATTTTTCAAAAATTACCTCAGTCTTCCCTTATTATTTTTTTAGAAAATTCTAAATTTTTAGAGCAAAAACATATAGGGGGAGTGGACCAAGACGATTTTTTTTGAATTTTATGAAGACAACTGTTCATTTTTTAGGAAGCAGAAGATGTTGATCGAGAAATTAAGAATGGCGGATGTGGTCGTTATCAGCCTTCGTACCGTCGTATTGGTATAGAAATTTTCGCTGAATGGAAAAAACATGTGAATGAAGATACTCAGGTATGTTTTTAAAAAATTTTCTGTAAAAATTCATTTTACAGGAACGTAAAATTGTTCTAACCGGCGAGCGTGCTTTGGAGATTCTTAAAGGAGTTTCAGAAGAAGATTGTAAAGTGCTTGGTATGTTATTACGATTTTTTATTTCACTTAATCCCTTGGGACTGCGTACCGTTTGGTTTTTATACTACTATTGTATCACACTCTAGTGGTTTTAAGAGGTTAATTTTTTTGGTTTTTGTCACTATTTTGTCGAGAAAATTTCATACATATCTTTTTGGCTAATTTTTGATATATTGAATAAAAAATTGTGCTGAATAAGATGGCATCAAAAATTTTTTTCAGGAAAATTTATTTAGGGATTTAAAAATTAATTTTTGGCAAAATCCTTATTTTTATGTTACAAAATTATTTTCATTTATTCTTTTGCTTAAAATGCGCTGATTTTTTGTGCTTGGGTGTTTTCAATTATGGGAACATGATGATGATATTATTTTTTTAATTTTTGTAAAAATTATTAAGGGGTTATCCTCAATATAACTTTTGAATTTTTTCGAGTTTTAACTATGTATGTCGTTTAAGCGATATCAATATTGCTGAAAACGACGGCGCTATTTCAGCAAAAAATATTATTTTTTAGGTTTTGATCCACGCTGGTCTCGTCCTGATTGGATGATTGCTCAAGTTATACCAGTTCCACCACTAGTCGTTCGACCAGCCGTTGTTACATTTGGTTCAGCTCGAAATCAAGATGACTTGACTCACAAACTTTCGGATATTGTTAAAACGAACAACCAACTTAAAAGGTGATAAACTATTTTCCAAATAATTTTGTTTTATTTTTTTGTTTTTACCGTTCGATTTTCAGTGAGATCAAAAAATGCGGCACCGTTTCTGAGATTGCTAAAATATAAATCTAGAAAAATTTTTGAACCCAAAAAACATAAATTTGAATTTTGAGCTCAAAGTGGGATTTAACTTTTTAAAATTTTTTTATTTATGATTATGCTAAATATAAAAATTTTTAAAAAATGAATTAAAATCGTTTTTGCACAAAAATGGTTTTTTGAGTTCTGTAATTTTTATGCTTGAAATTTTACTAACAATTTTAAGTATAAAAATAGGAGAATAAAGTTGAAACCTATTCTTTCAATAAAATTCTAATCAAATTTATTTTGCAGAAACGAAGCAAATGGAGCAGCAGCACATGTTCTCGCTGAAGATATCAAGCTTTTGCAATTTCACGTAGCCACCATGGTCGATAATGAACTTCCTGGTTTACCTAGGGTATCATTTTACGTTTATATTTTATACCTAATTTTTTAAGGCAACTCAAAAGAGTGGGCGTCCATTGAAGTCAATAAAGCAACGATTGAAAGGAAAAGAAGGCCGAATTCGTGGGAATCTCATGGGAAAACGTGTCGATTTTTCGGCGCGTACTGTGATTACGCCTGATCCGAATTTACCGATTGATACTGTTGGTGTGCCAAGAACGATTGCTCAGAATTTAACATTTCCGGAAATTGTCACGCCGTTTAACATTGACAAGTAGGTATTTGTGAATAGTCTTTTTTTATTCATCATATTATATGAATTGATTTTTGCACTTTAAAATATTTATATTAATTTTATTGCTTATTTTTGATCTTATCTGAAATTTAGGAGCTAATTTTTAATCATTTATTTTTAGGCTTCAAGAATTGGTAAATCGAGGAGATATGCAATACCCTGGTGCCAAATATATTATTCGGGATAACGGCGCCCGTGTTGATTTAAGATTTCATCCCAGAGCAGCTGATTTGCATCTCCAACCTGGCTACAAGTATTTTTTTCTGTAATCGAAATTTTTTATTTGGACATTTTTAGAGTTGAAAGGCACATGAGAGATGGCGATATTATTGTATTCAATCGACAACCGACCTTGCATAAAATGTCAATGATGGGCCATCGTGTTAAGGTAGTCTTTAGTCCTTTAAAAAATTAACGGTATTTCTTGAGCTCTAAAATTTGATACAGCACTTTTTGATCTGCTGTGGCAAAATGATATCCTAAATTTTTATCTTAAATATTAAATAGTTATGTATTTTTGAGATTTAAATTTTTTTATAGGTTCTTCCATGGTCAACTTTCCGAATGAACCTCTCTGTCACTACACCATATAACGCTGATTTTGATGGCGACGAAATGAACTTGCATTTACCGCAAACTCTCGAAACGAGAGCTGAAATTGCAGAAATTGCTATGGTGCCTCGACAACTCATTACTCCACAAGCCAATAAACCAGTTATGGGTATTGTTCAAGACACTTTGACTGCTGTTAGAATGATGACGAAACGAGACGTATTTATTGAATTACCCAGAGTGATGGACTTATTAATGGCTCTGCCAACGTGGGATGGCAAAATTCCGCAACCAGCGATTTTGAAACCGAAACCATTATGGACTGGAAAGCAGATATTCACGCTGATTATCCCAGGTGTGTTGAAAAAAGTTCAAATCTTGATTTTAAAATGTGTTTTTGGCTTAAAAAGTTGATTTTTGGCTTAAATTGTGGGTTCTATGACTTTTTACAACTAAAAACCGGACATTTCAACGGCAGATTTTCACCACTTTTTGGGTCAAAATCAAAAAATTCTTTAGATTCAGTTTTTCCATATAGAAAACCCTGGAAACAAAAATCTAGTCTAATTGGAAAAATTGTTCCGAATTTTGTAAATAAAATTTTTACTTAAATTTCAATTAAAAAACTCGAATTTTCTCCAATTTGACTGAATTTTTATATCCAAGGTTTCTATATGGGCAATGGTGTATCTAGGATTTTTTCCTCACTTGAATACGGAACAGAGTGGATCTATTTTTGTCTTATCTACTTTTTCAAATTTCAGGAAATGTAAATGTAGAAAGAACCCATTCTACTCATCCAGATGACGAAGACAATGGACCATATAAATGGATTTCTCCTGGAGATACGAAAGTTCTTATTGAAAATGGCGAATTGTTATCCGGCATTATTTGTTCAAAGACGGTTGGTCGATCAGCTGGAAATTTGCTCCATGTGATTACTTTGGAGCTTGGGCATGAAATTGCCGCCGGTTTTTATTCCCATATTCAGAAGGTTGTAAATCAATGGCTTATTGCTGAAGGACACACTATTGGAATTGGTTAGTATATTATTCGTGGTCAAAAATTTTTTTAAAGTATATAAAATGTGGAAAAAAATTTAAGTTACAAAATTGGCTTAAAAATATCCTAAGCAGTGTCGGGGGGGGGGATTGGCCCCCTTACGAAAAATGAAAATTTTTTAATGGTTTCTTTTTATGTTTTTGCCCAAAAATTAAAAAAATCTAATGGTCCCTCTTATGATTTTTCAAAAAAAAAATTCACAATTTTCTCAGCTTCGAATTCCCGTTTTAATTCGCCAACAAACAAGGAAATGATGATTCTATAATCCATTCAATGAAGGTGCCAGTGGCGGATTATGGTCGAGTCTTGCCTTGAAATGTTCTATTTCAAGGTGGATATTTGGACTCGACTGTCACATGAAGGCACAAGATTTTAAATCGGCTCTGATCCTTGTAAAAAATCAGAAAAATAAATTTGATCTATTCAACTTTAACAGTCTATTCTTTTTCTATTTTTTAAATTGTTGATGATTCTCTCTTAGGGTATTTTTAGCCGTAGATTTTAAAAATCGTGCTTATTTTACATCTTATTTTTAGGTGATACCATTGCTGACCAATCTACATATAAAGACATCCAAGAAACTATTCGAAAAGCTAAACAAGATGTCATTGATGTGATTGAAAAAGCACACAATGATGATCTTGAACAAACTCCTGGAAATTCCCTTCGTCAGACCTTTGAAAATACCGTCAACCGCATTCTAAACGACGCCCGTGATCGAACTGGATCAGCTGCGCAAAAGTCTCTTTCTGAATTCAATAACTTTAAGGCTATGGTCGTAGCTGGATCGAAAGGGTCGAAGATTAATATTTCACAGGTGGAGATTTTGGAATTTTTGTTCTTATAAAATGGCTATTTTGATATAAAAAATGGTGTTTTGCTAACAAAATGCTCATTTGGACTCAAAATTTATTCTTAAACCCAATTTTTACTGAAAAAATTAATTTTTTTAGGTTATTGCTTGTGTTGGGCAGCAAAATGTTGAAGGCAAACGTATTCCCTTTGGTTTCAGGCACCGTACATTACCACATTTTATTAAAGACGATTATGGACCAGGTATGATTTTGAGAAACTTGTTATTGTGCTTTTGAGGAACTTAAAAATTACTCATTGTTTTTATTTCAATTTTTTCAGAATCACGTGGCTTTGTCGAAAACTCTTATCTCGCCGGTTTGACACCAGCTGAATTTTTCTTCCACGCTATGGGTGGCCGTGAAGGTCTTATCGATACCGCCGTCAAAACTGCTGAAACTGGATACATTCAACGTCGTTTAATCAAGGCTATGGAAAGTGTAATGGTGAATTATGATGGCACTGTGCGAAATTCTGTTGGTCAAATGGTATGTTACCAGTACAGGGTGGTACGAAAAAAACCGCAATTTTGAAATTATTTAGGGCTATTTTTTCGAAAAATTAAAAAAAAATTATTTCTAGGGGTAAAAATAGCTGAAAAACACAATTCCGGCGTTAAAAAAATTTTTTGACTCATAAAAGCCCCTTAAAATGGCAAAAAATGGGATTTTTCTGAGATTTGGGGTTAAAAACCCCGTTTTTTGCTATTTTAAGGGGCTTTTATGGATCAAAAAATTTTTTTGACGTCAGAATCGTGTTTTTCAGCTATTTTTACCCCTAGAAATAATGTTTTTAGAAAAAAATTTTTGAAAAAATGGCTCTCAAAAATGTCAAAATTGCGATTTTTTGTACCACTCTGTAAGAAATTATTCTTGTTTTTTAGGTCCAACTTCGTTATGGTGAAGACGGACTGGATGGTATGTGGGTCGAAGGCCAAACTATGCCAACAATGAAGCCGAATAATGCGCTATTTGAAAAGCAGTTTAAGTTGGATTTGACTGATGAAAGAGAGCTGCGACGTTTGTATACGGATAGCACTGTTAGAGAACTTTTGGTATGTTTATTGTTGTGCTTAATTTGAAAATTATTTTTCTGTAGACGTACTTTCCGTGCCGTAACCAGACCCACGAAGTGGGAGGGGAGTGCTGTCTTGAAAAATTTTTTAAATTTTATCTTTGGTTTATTTATGTTTTTTTGAAATTTTTTTTTAGCAAAGCCAAGTTTTTAGGGCTCAGCCGAAGCACTCCGAGAAGTTGAATCTGAGTGGCAACAGCTAGAAGAAGATCGTCGTATTTTACGCAAGATTTTTCCAAAAGGTGATGCCAAAGTTCATCTTCCATGCAATTTAAAACGCCTTATCTGGAATGCACAGAAAATATTCCACGTCGATTTGAAAAAATCTGTTGATTTGAGCCCCGTCCGAGTTATAGAGGGCGTCAGAGACCTGAACAAAAAATTGATTATTGTCAGCGGTGAAGACCGGATTAGCAAGCAGGCACAACATAATGCTACATTATTGATGAATATTTTGTTGAGGTATGTGATTGGCAAAAAAGTTATTTGGATTTAAAATCGTTATCATTATCTCAAAAGTTTTTTATGAATCAAAATTTATCGAATTAAAAAAGATTTTTATATTATTTTAAGATCAACCTTTTGCTCGAAACAAGTAGCCAAAGTGCACAAGTTGAACGCGGAAGCCTTTGAGTGGATTCTTGGTGAAATTGAAACCCGCTTTAATCAAGCTATTGCACAGCCTGGTGAAATGGTTGGCGCATTGGCCGCACAGTCGTTGGGAGAACCGGCCACTCAAATGACTTTAAATACTTTCCACTACGCCGGTGTATCGGCAAAGAATGTCACCCTTGGTGTACCTCGATTGAAGGAGATTATTAACGTTTCAAAAAGACCTAAGACACCCTCGTTGACAGTTTTCTTGCAGGTGCTTAATTTGTATTTATGATAAATATTCGCTTGTCTTTGTGTCTTATTTTTGTTTGTCTGCTTTGATTATATCCCTCTTTTTATTTTTTAAATCATTTTTTATCTTAAGACGTTTAGCGTGCGTATGTATTTCCGAACTAACTTTTGAAGATGTGATTAACAAGATATGTCATCTTTATTAGGGCATAATTTTAAGACGTTTGACACCACTTTTGTGAATTTTGGTGAAAAATTTTTCTATTTTTTACCCCCTTGACGGACCAAAGTGAAAAATCGAAATTTCTCCAAATTGGCTGATTTTTTGTACACGGGGTTTTCAGGTATGGGGTACAAGAATTTTTGGATGAGCGCAGGAAAAATTATAAAATTGAAAAAAATATAAAAAAACGTGTTATATTTTTTTGAAAAAAGGATTGTTACGTGAATTAAAAAAATTAGCATTGTTCAAAAAGCTTAAAATTGATATTTTATCTAATTTTTTTCTCAAAAAATAGCAAATCATATTCTTGAGCTTAATGATATTATGAATCGACCCTCATTTGTCTAAAATTATTCTTCCTAATACACAAGGAAATGACGATTCTATAATCCATTCAATGAAGGTGCCAGTGGCGGATTATGGTCGAGTCTTGCCTTGAAATGTTCTATTTCAAGGTGGATATTTGGACTTGACTGCCACATGAAGGCACAAGATTTTAAATCGGCTCTGATCCTTGTTAAAAATTATTAATGTCAAAAATATTTATTTTTTTAATTGTGGATTAAAAATTTATGTAAATTGAAAAATTATAATGAGGGGGGTTATTATGTTTTTAAAAAATGTTACAAAAATTTTGGGCAAAAAAATAAAAGGGCTCTTATAATTTTTTTGGTCTTGGAGGGGTTTGTGGGGCTCGGGCCTTAAAGCAGCTACTTCAGTGCTACACTACTTCCTATATTTAAAGCAATAGTATAGATGTTACGGGCGAATTAGATCCGCCCGAGCGGATCTGAATATATTAGATTTGGGTTCTAGTCGATAATGTGAGTCTCATAGATTTTTATGAGTCTCATTATTTTTTTGATTCCAATAAAAATTTTATTATACTTCGGCTTATGCTTTATGCTAAGCCTTAGGTTTAGGCTTAGGCCTTAGGCTTTAGGTCTTGAATCTGAATATATTCAGTTTGCTAGGTTTAAAGCATAAACTTAGGTTTTAGGCTTAGATTTTAAGTCTAATAAATTTTTTATTGGATTCAAAAAAAATAATGGGATTCATACAAATCTATGAGACTCACATTGTCGACTAGAACCCAAATCTGATATATTCAGATTCGCCCGTAACATAGACAATTTTCAATGTTCTTTCGATTTTACTTGTTCAATTACTTGATCTCTTTTTCTATTCATTTAGTTTTTGGTATAGAAATTATACTTTTTTACCAGTATATTTTACAGGGAGCAGCATCAAAAGACGCAGAACGAGCCAAAGATGTGCTGTGCAAGTTGGAACATTGTACATTGCGCAAAGTCACTGCTAACACGGCCATTTACTATGATCCCGATCCAAGGAACACATGTATTGAAGAAGATCAAGAATGGGTGCAGATTTTCTATGAAATGCCAGATTTTGACCCGGCCAATGCCAGCCCTTGGCTGTTACGTTTAGAACTTGATCGTAAAAGGTTTGTTGAAATTTATGCTGTCAAAGTAATAAAATTGAAATTTTAAGAATGACTGATAAGAAATTGACTATGGAAGCTATAGCTGAAAAGATTCACAAAGGATTTGGAGATGACTTGCATGT
>JAQGBS010003913.1:0-10913 GCA_034698545.1 Acrobeloides obliquus
TGCCAACAAGATATGTTTTTACAATGGATCGAGTTCTTGCTTCTGGAAGTCAAGGAGTTGTCATGTAAGGGAAACGCATATCAAATTCTTATTCAATTCCCCCCCCCCATGTTATGGTACTCGTATTAAAGCGCCCGAGAGCTGAGTCGATTGGTGAACTTGATTTAAATTTTGACCCTTACCTACATCTTTTCTGAATTTTGGTACTCCAAGGTTTCTGGGCATAGCTTGATTTGTCACGACAGGACCGTTTTGTCACGACGTATTTGACACGATACATTTGACACGAAAGTTTATTTTTTTCAAAAACGACCAAAAATATTTTTTTCGCGCCAAAAATTTTTTCCATGTAGGTAGCTCCTGTTTGGAATAAATTTCTTTTTGAAAAAATTTTTCTGAAAATTTTTTTTGAAAAGAAAATTGTATTAAATGCGTCGTGTCAAATACGTCGTATCAATGCATCGTGTCAAATACGCCGTGTCAAATGCGTCATTTCAAAGTGCCGGATATAGTTCTGTATATAGTTTTTTTTTGCCGGATATAGTTCTGTATATAGTTTAGTTTAAATATCCCTTGTCCAATTGTACTACAAAGAATTTTTCAGCAAAGCACACGATCGCGTAACACACAAAGACGTCGCTATAAAGAAAATGAAAAATATATTTTCACCCCCACATTTGGCGAGAAGAACGCATCGCGAGTTTGTTTTGTCACAAATTGTCAAGCATGAAAATGTAAGCGCACTTTAGTTGCAATTTTATAATTTTCTTTTTATAGGTAATCCAACTTCTCAGCGCCTTCACCCCTCATGATAATCTTAAAGACTTTTCTGAAATTTACATTGTAACAGAATTCGTGAAATATCCACTTAGTCAAATTATTCTCAAACGTAATACGGTGTTTAATTGTCCAGATGGAGGTTATCGTCTAGCTCATACTATTCGACAACTTCTCCTTGGAATTCAACATTTACACCGAGCCGGGATTGTTCATAGAGTATGATCAGAGTCGAAAATGCGATGGGTTCTGGCACCAATGGGTATGAGGCCCTAGTCCTGGGTTCCATGATTCATGGATTCCGTGTTCCAGGACACACATGGACAGGGGCTCAGAGACTCAATTTTTGGGTTAATTGGGTCTCAGATCAGTTCTCATGAGAACCATGATCTCGGATCCATTGGGCCCGGGACGCATTACATTTTCGGAATCTGAGACGATTGGGAAAAAATGTCACTAGTAAAAATTTAGGATTTGAGTGTGAATAATATATTGGTGAACGAGAAGTTTGAAATCAAAATTATCGACTTGGGTTTGGCAAGAGAATTGCCAGAAGATACACAAAATGTTATCCTCTCGGGTTATGTCACAACTAGATATTATAGAGCGCCTGAAGTGGCTTTGGATTTGAAATATGACAAAAAGGGTAAGAGGCTAAAGTTTAAAACCCATGTTTATGCTTAAGCTTCAATTTAAATTAGAGTCTAAGCTAAGCTTAAGCTAACTCTAAAGCTAAGCCTAAGCTTAATACAAAGCTTAAAACTAAGCCCAAACCTAGGCCTAAGCAGAAGCCTAAACCTAAGCCTAGGCCTAAGCCAGTCACGTAGCGAGAAATTCCCTATAAGGGGAGGGGGCAATTGGCCTATAGGAAGGGGGGGGAATTTTGAAAAAAACGTCATTTTTATTAAGAAATTTTCGGCCTTCGGCCGAAATTTGATCAATTTTTTCCTCTATAGAGGGGGAGGGGGCAATTGTCCGGATTGCCCCCTCCCCTCGCTACGTGGCTGGCCTAAGCAGAAGCCTAAACCTAGCTTAAACCTATACCTAAGCCTAAAACTAAGCCCAAGCCTAAACACAAACCTAGGCCTAAGCAGAAGCCTAAGCCTAAGCTTAAGCCTAAGCCTAAACAGAATTCATTAATCTCTTTTTAGTGGATGTTTGGTCAATTGGATGCATTTTTGGTGAAATTCTACTTGGCTCACCAATCTTTCCTGGTGATAACTTTGGGCACTGGAACAAAATTACACAAATTGTGGGCTCGCCTAATGCTGAATTTTTAAGCCGACTACCAGAAGATACGCGAAAATATATCGAAAGTCAACCAAAATATCCAGCTAAACCATGGCATGAAATCTTCCCTGATAAAGTTTTCCCTCCTCCTGGTGATCCAAATGTGCGTCCTCTTATTTCAGGTTGATTTTTGGAATAAGTAGTAGCTAAGCAATTTCTTTTAGCTCAAGCAGGAAGAGACCTTTTGTCAAAAATGCTGACCATCGATCCGTTTGCACGGATTTCAGTGGAAAATGCTTTAGAACATCCATTTGTTTTATGGGAAAATGAGGTAGATCGTGGAGCACCACCTCTTGGTCGATATACCGGTACGGCTGATGGCATCACGTTGACTGAAACGGCATGGAAGGGTAAGCCTGCGTACTGCTCAAATTATCATCAAACCTTCATTTTTAGCACTTTTATTTGGTCAGCTCAAGCAATACGAGCGAGATCATTGCATTTTTGGAGAATATGATGTGAAACTCATGCAAAACTGTTCAACGTGCCGTGAAATCAAATGCGACTGTGCTATTTGTACTCGTTTGGAATTAAACTTGTCGCTAAAATAATAACAAAAATGTTACAAAGTCATATTTTTTAACTCATCAATGACTGAGCAGTTTTTTGGAAAATTAAAAACGTCATAACTTTTTTATTTTGAAATATTATTTGATGCGGTTTTTTTACATTTTTCCCATAATCTAAAGTTTATTTTCAGTTAGTTGTTAAAAAAGATGTGAGAAAAATTTTTCAAAAAAATCGATTAAATTTTTACGGAAAACTTGGGCAAAAAATAATTCAAGACTGGTAGGAGTCGAAACTTACACCATCGGACTCAAAGTATAACGATATCCCAATTGAGCCACTCATACATAATTTTTCATTTTTCAAACTTTTACATATTTTAGACGTTTTTTCATTAAAAAAACTACAGAAACATTTGTTAGATATGCGGTTTTTGTATGTTTTAGCCTGGCATTTTTACTATTTTTTAACACTGGGTTCCATCTAGAAAGTCGACAAACTGAACAAGATATGAAAATTTTCGTAAAAACTTAAAAATCGATTTTCTGAAAAAATCTTCTCGAATTTTTTATTTAAACTAGTCGAAAATAAACTTTGGATTATGGAAACAATTTTTAAAAAAACCGCATCAAAAAATAACTCAAAATAAAAAAAATTATGACATTTTTAATTTTTTTAAAAATTGCTCAGTCGTCGATGAGTTGCATTTTGTTACTTAAAGGACTACTCTACTCGAAAAAAATTATCATAATTTGTACATATTCGAAAAGTCCATGAAAAATAGAGCATTTTTTGTTTTTACGGCACCCTCTGAATCGTTTTAGTTTTTGAGATAATTGCTTATTTATTACAACGAAAATATGAACCGGTCTTAAATCTCTGATTCAATTAAAAGTTGTTTATTGACAAGAAAATAATTTGAACTTCTTGAAGATTTAGGAAAAAATAAATATAGCATTTTTCTCAGTCCAATGAGACAAATAAAATGACACCAAAATCATTCAATTTGAAAATCATTTTGGGTTACTGAAACGAAAATATTTGAAATTTTTATTAAATTTTCGTTTCAATAACTCAAAATGATTTTCAAATTGAATAATTTTGGTATCATTTTATTCGCCTCCTTGAGCTGAGAAAATGCTATATTTACTTTTTCATAAATATTCAAGAAATTCAGATTATTTTCTTGTCAATAAACAACTTTTGATTGAATCAGGGATGTGAGACCTAGGTTCATGTTTTCGTTGTAATAAATAATCTAAACTTGCCGTAAAAACAAAAAATGCTCCATTTTTCATGAACTTTCCGAGTATGTACAAATTATGGTAACTTTTTCCTAATGGAGTAGCCCTTTAAACACTTAGTCATTATACAAATAAAATAGAATTTTATCAATCCAGTAATTTGTTATAAACAAGCATGATTCATTTAGCTAAGCAAAGTACTTTTTAGGGCCTTTATTTGACTTCTTTGCTTATCATTCTGTAATATTTTTTCATATAATCTAAGCATAGCTCTTAATTTTATGTAAGTACAATTTTCCCTCCCAGTTTATTATCGATCCATTTCACAGAATATTTATTAATTCAAATTTCAATTTCGAAAGACCAAATCAATGCTTTTGACTAGTGATAAAAGATAAGCATTTATTCCCGACAAATCATTTCTTTTTTTTATCATAAAACTTTTATGGAACTATTTTTACTTGTATGTGCCATATTTCTTGCGAAATTTAAGCGGCAATTTAAAAAAAAACTTTCATGTCTTCAATGGTGCTTTTTGTTTTGATAACGTTAAAATTTTTATCAATGTTTTTAACAAACAATTCGCTCCTCCAAATTAAATGTCCAAATTATCTATCTATCTTTCGCTTATTTTTGGCCAATTTTAATCAAAAGTTATTTCATAATTATCTACGGTCCAAAAAAACATTTAAAAAGTCCAAAAAATATTTAAAATCGGCATTTTTCACCATTTTTTGATGAAATTTTTTTCAGTAGTACAGGGTGTTTCAAAAAAAACCGTACTTTTTAAAAATACGGTTGTATGACAAAATATTTGAATTTTTAGGGGTAAAATCATGCGAGAAATCGATTGCGCGCATCGCCAAAAATTGAAAATGCTTCCCTGACCCTGATTCAGGGAAAATATAGATTTTTGTTCGACATTTTTTAACTAGCACTTGGTTTGAAAAAACGTATGTTCAAATTCAGACTCGGTGGTGCAGTGACAAAGCGGCGGCTTATGTGTCACAAAGGTCCCTGGTTCGAATCCCGCTTGAAGCAAAACAATTTTGCACAACCGTATTTTTGAAAAGTACGGTTTTTTATGAAACACCCTGTAAAGAGTGTATGCTAAATTCGATCCAATCGGTCTTTTTGAACGAAGCTCATGTTTTCGTGTAAATATACAGATAAAAGTCTGTATATTGGCACGAAAACATGAGTTTCGTTCAAAAAGGCTGATCCGCATACATTGGTATGAGGTACAAAACTAGGTGGGTTATGAAAGTTTTCCAAAGTGGTAAATTATTAGGGTTTCTTGTGAATGCTTTTATATATCCTGTTTTCTATGCTCTTAGCAACAAAAAACAAAAATTCGTATAAATGATTCATCATAATCAAGTGTTATCACTATTTATTATTAAACATCTTTCAACAATTGCATATTTCTTACGATAAAATTTTTAAATATACAAGATATTTGTGCACAACCTCCCATTTTTTTTATTTCTGGTGGTAAACCCTCCTTCCATGTAAACATCCACCAGTGTGCCAACCCCAACGCCGGAGAACAGCAATCTTAGGAGGAATAAGGAACTTTGATCCGGCGCAAGTGCTATGCCGAGTGGAAGTTCAACCTCTGAGTTTCATTTACCGAGGCGAGGCATACCTCGGCAAACTAGAAGCATCAGCAGTCGGAGTCGAACCAGGAACGGTTCGGTCTGGGGTCCGCAGTGTTACCACTCGCCACTTTCCATCAATGAAGAATATCTCAGCGAATTTAAAAAACTTTCAAATGCGATTTTTTGCATGATATTAGTTGACCAATAGGACACACTATGCGAATATTTTGAAAATTTTAAACGAGTCTAAATATCGAAACGACAACCTGAATTTGAATTCCTTAAGGAATTTTTGAAAAATTCCGCAGCCAATCAATAGAGCGCAAAAAAACGGTAATAATCCAAATTTCGTAAAACAAAATATTCTTCGTTTTCGAGAAAATTTAATTCAAAGTTTATTAAAAATGGTCGAAATTTGCATAATTTTTAGTGAATTACGACAATTTTTAATCATTAAATTTCCTCGAAAACGAAGAATGTTTTTTTATAAAATTTAGGGTACTACCGTTTTTCGATGCGCTCTATCGATTGGCTGCGGAATTTTTCAAAAATTCCTTAAGAAATTCAAATTCTAGATTTCGTTTCGATTCTCAGACTCGTTTAAAACTTTTGAAAATATTTGCATATTGTGTTCTATTGGTCAACTAATATCATGCAAAAGAATCTTTTAAATTCGCTGAGATATTCAACTTTCTTTGGGAGGAGGTTGTGCAAAAACACCTTGTATGTCTAATTTTTAAATTTCAAACATTCTTTTGAAATATCTTCTTTCGATCAATGAGCAAGGAGAGTAAACAATATTTTTTTAGAAATGGATGCAAAAGGCCAAGACTCTAATAAAAATGAGGAAATTTCACCTTTTGATCGTAAAATTAAGGTAAGCTGGCTTAAGAATTGCTCACAAGTGACTAAGTTTATCATCACACGTGTACAAACCTCCCCCAAACTCCGCCCAAATTAAATGGGGTCTTTTTTGATACTGTATAATTGATATTTATTATTATTAAAGGACCGGTTCACTTGGAAAAAATACAGTGAAAAAGTTGTATATTCAGACAGTTTATGAAAAATGGAGCATTTTTTGTTTTTACAGTGTATTCTGAATCGTTATCGCCGCCGAGATAATCGCGTTTGAAGTTGACGATTTTTGAAATCTGTGTATTACAACAAAAACATGAACGTAGTGAAAATTCGTTTCTGAATCAATAAAAGTTGTGTATTGAAAAATAATTTTTTCAATGTGAAAAATTTTTGGAAGTTTTTGTAAGTCGATGAAAAACGAATTTTAAAAAAATTTTTGCGTCAATACACAACTTTTATTGATTCAGAAACGAATTTTCACTGCGTTCATGTTTTCGTTGTAATACATAGATTTCAAAAATCGCCAACTTTAAACGCAATTATCTCAAAAACTACAACGATTCAGAACATGCCGTAAAAATAAAATGCTCCATTTTTCATGGACTTTCCGAATATATAATTATTTCATAGTGTTTTTTTCTCAAGTGGACTGGTTTTTTAAAGAGGTGCAAATTAGGACCCTTACTCAACAAAATTTTTTTTTGAAAAATGACCTTTTAGTGGTAAAAATAGAGTGGAAAATCGATTATGCACATCCCCGTCACGTGCAAATGCTTCCTTCACCTTGTTTTCGCAAAGATAGCACTATTTCACATTTGCATAATTTCAAACGTTAAAGAGAATAATGTTATTTTTGTGAAAACAAAGTGAAGAAAGTATTAGGTTGGTGAAAAATTAATGTCGTTTTTTTATTAGCGGCAACTTTATCAACAATTTTCAACAAAATGTCGTTTTTTTGTATAGCATCTTTAATTTCAATTTTTGAAAAAAACCTCAACAGCGACGTTTATCTGGCTCGACTCGACCGTCTTCATGCAGCTATCCAAGCCAAGCGTCCGCGAAAAAAGAACCACATCGTCTTTTATCACGATAACGCGCGACCACATGTCGAAGCGCGGGTTGTTGAGTCGATTGCAGACAAGGGATGGGAACTGCTCGAGCATCCGCCGTACTCTCCCACCGAAGCGCCAACAGATTATCACGTCAACCGATCGCTCAAGAACTGGCAAATGGGAAAAGTTTATGAAGACTTGGACGAATTGGTGGATGATGTTAAAGCGTGGATTGCTTCAAAAGATCGTCATTTCTTTGCCCGCGGGATCGACCTTTTGCCGCATAAGTGGGAGGCAACTAGTGAAGTGGGTGGCGATTACCCTCCTGAATAAATTGTTTATTTTGTTGAAAATTGTTGATAAAGTTGCCGCTAATAAAAAAACGACATTAATTTTTCACCAACCTAATATTTTCACTCGACGGGGATGTGCACAATCGATTTTTTACCCTATTTTTACCCCTAGAGATCATTTTTCAAAAAAAAATTTTTGGAAAAAAGGGCCCTAATTTGCACCCCCTATTTTTAAGGGGGTGCAGGAAAAGAAAATGACTCGTATTGAAATGAATCAAAGGTTTCATCAAAAAGACTTTCAAGATGGGAAGTTCAATATTCCTATAAGATATGTGCCTATTGACAATAAAATTCTTTCAAGCGGAAACGAAGGAATTGTAATGTAAAAAACAATTGACAACTTTTTATGAAATTAAGTTTTAGTCTTGCTCATGATAGAGAAACACATCAAGATGTTGTAATAAAAAAAAGGAGAACTCCATTTTCACCTCCATATGTAGCGAAAAGAACACATAGAGAATTTGTACTAACGCAAATGGTAAATCATAAAAATGTAAGTAGAGATTGCAAAAACTTCCTTTTGACACTACTAGGACACAGCAATATACAAGGTGGCTCAACAGCCGGATTTTTGAGTTTTTCTTTAACAATTTTCAAAAAAAATTAAATTTTCACGAAATATCCCTATAGGTAGCAAAATCATCCCTATTGGCAGATGATTTTTTACAAATGGTGAAAATTTTTTTGTGAAATTGCAAAGTTTGAATTTGTTCGGTTTGGTCAAAATTCTTTTTTAATAAAATTTCAATGTTTGGTCAAAATTCGATTTTGTATCTAAAATCTGTTTTTGGTAAAATTTCAATTTTTTAACCAAAAATCGATTTTTGGGGCCTAAATTCTATTTTTTGAATAAAATTCTTTTTATGGCTAAAATTCTTTTTTAGGTTATCCGACTTTTAAATGCCTTTACCCCGCAAAAAACATTCACCGATTTTTCTGAAATTTACTTGGTTACTGAATTTGTCAATTTTCCACTACTTCATTTAATCAAAAATCGTGAACAAGTATTCCTTCAACCAAATGGTGGCGAAATCATGTCTTATTTAATGTATCAAATTTTATGTGGAATTAAACATTTGCACAAAGCCGGGATTATACATAGAGTACGTTCGGTTAAGCAATTTTATGCACATATCACAGCGCGGGAAAATGCCAAAAAGGTGCAGGCAAGGGTCAAAATTTTAAAAAAGGTCGCCTATCGACTTACTTCAAAACGAGTAAAATATCAAGTAGTTTCGGTTCGCGCCCTTTGAGTGAAGGCCGAGCACATTAGCCACTCGGCCATGAATCAAAACCCAAAACTCCACGATATAGTACTCGTTTTGAAGCGCTCAGCGAGCTGAGTCGATTAACAAACTTTTTATAAATTTTGACCTTGCCTAAACCTAAACCTTTTCGGCATTTTTCCGCGCCGTGATATAGGAAGTAAAATTTTAGGACTTGTCCATAAGCAATATTGTAGTTGACATGAAATCCCAACTTAAAATTATTGATCTTGGTTCTTCAAGACCAGAAGATGGTCTGCAAAACATGACTGGCTATGTTGGTACGCGATATTATCGAGCACCTGAGATTGTATTGGGCATCGATAAAGAACAACAAAAAAGTTGTATGTTGTATGATCGTAAAGGTACAATTTGACTTTTTTCAAAGTTTATTAGATATTTCAGTTGATCTCTGGTCTGCTGGATGCATATTAGCGGAAATGATTATTGGCAAACCTTTGTTCCCAGGAACCAATAACTTTGAACAATGGAATAAAATTGTTCATTTTGTAGGATCGCCAAATCAAAGTTTCAGCGATAAATTGCCCGAAGGGATTAAAACTTTTGTTGAAAACTCTCCAAGACATGAACCAAAATCATGGACTGAGATCATTCCAGACTCGGCTTTTTCGCATGAGCAAATTCAGCAAAGAGATCGTCTTCCAGTGTGCAACGGTAGGGTATGCATTGTTATCCCCTTACATAGTAAAAAGGATCAAATAATGCTCAAAAATCGATTTTTTTTCCATCAAATACCCATTCTCTTAACCTTTAACTTGGTAATTTTGCGATTTTTGGGCATTTTTTTTCACTAAAATAAACCTATAAGGGCGTTTTCTATGCGAGAAATCTATTGCGCGCATTGCCGGACTTTGAAAACGCTTCCCTGACCCTATTAGCATACTTTCGCTTCAATACACACATCTCTTCCCTGAATCAGGGAATCGTTTTCAAGATCTGAAAATGCGCGCAATCAATTTTTCAAAGAGAACCCTTTTGTTCAAGTTGTAGTCTCATCCCCACCTATAGGGTTATTTTGACGAAAATTAAAAAATTTGAAAAAATAGCCCAAAAATCGCAAAATTGCCTTTTTCTAGGCACCCTGTATATAAAATATTTTTAGCACATGCTGCTAGAGATTTATTATCAAAATTGCTAGTAATCGACCCCGCTACTCGGATTTCCGTTGATCAAGCATTAGAACACCCTTATGTAATGTGGCAACAAGAACCAGGAGAACTCAAAAACGAAACTAATCCCTTTCAACTTTATAATGGTTACATTGAACAACTAGAATTAGGCGAAAATGAGTGGAAAAGTTAGTCTTACAAGGGAATATTCAGATGTGTCACAACAGGATTGAAAAAGTTATAATCAAGCTCAAAGAATCTGTTCAAATAGGGGAAGGGCGTTTATTTTGTAACACCCTGTATAATAATATATAAGCTGCTATGTACAGGGTATAGCATACATGGGCAAGCAGGGGGTACTGGGCCCCAAAATACGAATTGGTCCCAAAGGTTACTGTCGACCAAAAAAACGTCAACAGGCGAAAAAGCCGAAATACGAATTCGTATACGAATTTGTTTGGACCTTACGAATTGGAAATACGAATTTTCCTCCGATACGATAATTAAGGGGGTACAGTACCCCCCCCCCCCTCCTCTGCCCATGTTTGGGGTATAATATTGTTTTTCAGGATCTATTGGCATGATTTCGGTCAGGGTTGGGATTTCCCCGTATTTATCCAGATAAATCCGGGTTTCCCCGGTGGAATTCTGAAAAATTCTTGGGAAATCTTTTTCCCCAAGACTACTTGGTTTGAAAAGATGTTTCTCCATTTCCAAGCCTCTTTGGTGCAGTGACAAAGCAGCGTCTTCGTCGCCACAAGGTCGCGGGTTTGAATCCCGCTTAAAGCCAATTTGGTTCCAAAATTGGCCAATTTGGCTCCAAGCGGGATTCA
>JAQGBS010003914.1:0-10913 GCA_034698545.1 Acrobeloides obliquus
CATCCTCATGCCTAAAAATGATGAAAATGGGTATATTGGGCCATTTTAGCTCTATTTTAGAGCATTTTAGGGTTAAATATAACCTAAAAATAATTTCTTTTTACGGGAAAATTGCATAATTTATCGTTTTGATTTTCAAGGAGCAAAAAATTTTTCTCCATGAAAATTTTAAAAATTTTGAAATTCAAAAGCTTTAGCCCTAGCGGGATTCGAACCTGCAAGCTTAATATTGAGTAACTTTCCAGATCGAATGCAGTGGCGTAGGAAGAAGGGTTGACTAGAGGATGATAAAACCCAAATTATCCAATTTGAACATTATTTTGGGTTATTGTAACGAAAACATGAATCAGGGTTTTCGTTTCAATAACCCAAAACAATGTTCGAATGGGATAGTTTTAGTGTCATTTTGTTCGTCTCATTTAGCTGTACAACTTTCTACAATGTTCATTTTATGAAAATTTAAAAAATTGATGCAAAAATCGATTTTTCCGCAAAAAATTCAGAAAAGTTTGTGTATTACAAAGAAGAGCTTGTAACAAATTTAAATTTCAAACGCAATTATCTCGAAAACTACAACGATTCAGAACATACCGTAGAAACAAAAAATGCCCCATTTTTCATGATCTTTCCGAATATATCATTTTTTTATATAGTTGTAAATTACTGGACTGGTGCTTTAAAGTTACACACACAAAATTTTGTATACAGGTTGTTTTTGGATTGCTACCACATTTCAAAAATTCGCCAAAAATCGAATTATCTAAAAAATGAGCAGAAAATGCTTTTTCATGCTCATTTTTTAGAATATAGAGTGCGTTAAAAGTTCGTGATCATATTTTTTTAAATTTTGAATTTGACTATAGAAGTCGATTTTTGAAAAATCTCGTTTGTAGGACGTTCGAATCAGACATCAGGCGACGGAAATGGATTTAAACTCGATTTTTGGAATGTGATAGCGATTAAACAGCAACCTGTACTTAATTTAAAAATCCAAAAATAAAAGTATTACGTAAATAAAGTATTACTTGAAACTTTAAACATTGTATTATGAATGCAGTTTTATAGATCCATCTTAATCTGCTTCGATTAACAAGTGGCTCCCCTCAAATTAATATACACTTTACTCAAAATACTTTTGCGATGTTTAATTCTTTTTTTCTCGCATCATTATTAAATTGTCTCATTAAATTGTATTATGCTAAATATACATGTTCTTGCGATTATTTTTATTCTAGTTTTTATTTTATTTTGTTTTTATGCTGCAACCATGGAAAGTTTATATCGGTGTTCAAAAATAGATATATTAAAAAGAGAACAGGAAAATTTTAAACTTAATGAAGGAGAGATTATTGTAGAAGATCAAGTTAAGTAAGTCTTTAGAAAGTAGCGCTGTTTTATTCTGAAATGAGTATCATATCAACAACTCCCATCACACAGACAAGCCCGTGACGCTTCAATTTTGCAATGAAAAATATATTATCTTGTAGAGCATATCCGAGTTTATTTTTGAACTGATCGATTTAGCTGCCGAACGCGTAATATGAGAGAATTAAAGACGATTTAATTTTCAAATGTTTCCTGCTTATATGTAAGTCCATTTGCAAAGATTAAACTTAATTTTAAGATGTTCTAGTGGGTAATAGCCTTTGCGTTATTTTTTTTCATTTGTGGGTTCAACTCCTCATGGACTTGTTACTTTTTTGCACTTGTGCAAAGTACAGGGTGCTGCAAAAAAACCGCAATTTTGAAACTTTTGAGGGCCATTTTTCGAAAAAAATTTTTTTCTAAAAACGCGGTTTTTTTGCACCACCCTGTAACACCTCCATGAGGAGTTGAACCCACGAATGAAAAAAAATAACACAAAGGATATTACCCACTAGACCATTCTTAAATTAAGTGTAAACTTTCCAAATGGACTTACATACAAGCATTAAACATTTGAAAATTAAATCTTCTCCAACTCTCTCATATAACGCCTTCAGCAGCTAAATCGATCAGTTCAAAAATAAACTCGGGTATGCTCTACAAGATAATATATTTTCATCGGAAAACTGAATCGTTACTTCTGATAGGTCCCATGTAAGGTTTAAAAATCGATAATTTTAGAAATTTCACTTTTCCATGTAGAAAAAAAGAACGTAGATTACCCGGTGCTCTCATAATTGGTATACCTAAAGCCGGAACTGGTGCCTTAATATCATTTTTGCAATTCAATAAAAATATTGTTGGTCCTACACGTGAGCTTCATTTTTTCAACAAAGATAGAAATTACGTAAATGGTTTAGAATATTATAGAAAACTAATGCCTTACTCAAGAAAAAATCAAGTACTAATTTAAACTAGGGTCAAAGATTAAATTTTGAGTGAGGATGGAAAAGAAAGGGGTATTTGCAAGGGCGAGTCAACAATCCCCCCTAAAACAATTGCCCCCAGGATCAATTTTCCGAGGGAGATCATTTTTCCTTCTGGAAATTGCTTCCCGGTGGTTCTCTGAACAGTTGCTTTCAATTTTTGGGTAAAAATTGGGGCAACTTTCTTTTTGATTGACTGAGGGGAGGGGGCACTTTTTGACTTCCATTTGCAAGTATTTACAGGGTGCGTTGGGGTATCTTCCCGTGGTCAAAATCAAAAAATTTCTTCTGATTCGTGTTCCCCATATCAAAAAATCCCTGGATACCAAATTTCATCCGATTTGGAGAACTTTTGACCACGAAAAGGTAACCTTACGAGGGTAACATCTCAAAGAAAGTCCGTTTTTGTCAACCATTTTGACCATATTCCCGAGAAAACATAACGGCAGATTCTTGTTCGGCGCATAGAAAAACCCTAGAAATAGATAAATTTAGAAAATTTCGTCAAAATTCGTCAAAAAACTTCTATAGTCAAATATCAACATTTAAAAAAAGTGATCATGAACTTTTAACACACTCTGTATTCTTCTAAGCATTTTCTACTCAATTTTTAGATAACTTTAGAAAAAACGCCAAATTATTTTGCTGACCCCAAAGTTCCGGGACGAGTCTACCATATGAACAGAAACATCAAGCTTATTATTATTTTGAAAAATTCTATAACGATCGCCATCAGTCGGTTTACAATGGTAATTATCTTATCAAACTTGGAAGCACAGTTCTCTCAGTACCCCACCGGATCGTGCGATCTTGCAAGTTAAGCAACGTTGGGCCCGGAGCGTCTAAGTTTAGTTTCCGAAGCCTTGAGCATGTGGAATCCCCTGGCTCCGGGGTGTTGGGCATGCGCAAAAAGACCCAGTAATTTGGGAGTAACTCCTGTTGCGGGTTGTGCACCTCTCATCCCTTCTGTAAATGAATGGAGAGAGAGACAGAAAAAAACTTATTATGTTTCCATTTTAGTACAAAGATGCCCAATACAAAGGTAAGAAGTTTGAAGACGCTGCATTTACATCAAATAATACCATAAATGAAAGTTTCTATGGTATCTACTCAGCACGTTATGGTGACCATATGGAAAGGTGGTTAAAATATTTTAATCTGTCACAGTTTCATTTTGCTGATGGAGAAAAATTGATTACAGAACCAGTTTCGGAGGTTAAACATCTTCAAAACTTCTTTTCTATTTATGCAAATTTTAGCTTCGTGCCATAGAAAAGTTCTTGAATTTGGAACCAACTTTTACAAAAGATAATTTTGTTTATGTACCAAAGAAGAAGGGGTTTATGTGTTATCGTAGAACGAAATTAGACAAACCCATTTGTTTAGGCCAACATAAAGGTCTTCAACACGTGCATGTACATAATGAATCGATATGGACGATGCAAGAATTTTTTCGGCCTCAAAATAGAAAATTTTTTAAATTGATCAATAGGACTTTTAATTGGGAAGGTGTAGTTTAAATATTACATGGATAAAAATTATGCTAGTTTATTCGTATTGATAGTGCAGTCGATAGCTCACCAATTCATGATTTAGAATGGAACAGTTTGAATGATTTCTAAACTTTTTTTTCTAGAAATCTAAAAAAATTTTCTCTTGTCGAAAAATTAAGATTTTTGTAAAAATCCTGTTTTTCCCAAGGGGTCAAAAATTCAAAGAAGTGGCTCTAGCCAAAAACTTTGTTCTGACCGTTTTCTTCGATTTGCCCTAATAATTATCTACAACACCCCTACTTTATTTTATGCTTGGTCTCGGGTCATATTTCGTTGGCTTAAGATCTCAAAAACTTAGGTTTTTAGCTAAAACCCGGGTTAGCTAAAACACTCAAATCAGTATCTTTATAAATATATCTAGTCATCGGTAGAATTGACCGCCATTGTTGCCACTTATCAAGCCAAAAATGTATTGAGAAATACTTTTTTTGCTGAAAATGACTAATTATGAACACTTAATCATTTAGACTCTTATCCATAAGTACGTGAGAAATATTCAAAAAAATTTTTTTGAAGCAATAGTTTAATCAAGGAATTAATGTAATAACAAATATTTAACAGTAACCAAGCAACGAATAATCAATTTTATTGGGTTCTACCAAGTACCGACGACTGCTATAAAATACACCTAGAATTGGCATTTTTTGCAGTTTTCTATGAAAGTTTTTCCAGTACTGGACAAGAGTGTAGTGTATGCTGAATACGATCCAATCGGTCTTTTTGAGCGTAACTCATGTTTTCGTGCCAATAAACAGAATTTTTCAAAAATTGGAATCTCAAAGATGTAACCTTATTTTAGAATGTCGATATTTGGCTCTAGAAGTCAATTTTTGATGAAATTTTCGACGTCAAAAATCAACTTCTTAGCCATATTGACACGAAAACATAAGTTACGCTCAATGATCTATTGGATCGTATTCAGCATATATAGATTCTCCAGAAAAAATCTGATCGCTTCAGACCTAAGGCCAAGGCTAAAGCCTTAGTCTCGGCCTTATCTTTGGCCGTGCAGACGGGAACCAAATGGGAAACAATTCGAGAATATCTTATCAGTTCAGATTTTTCCGAAAAACAGATTTTCCCGTAACATATACAATAAATTTTTACTGATTACATATAAGTAACGTTTTGTCGATCGTATTTGTTATTACCCCTCAAGGAAATTTTTTTCAATTTATAAGCTCCGTAAACTTACATCCGACCCATATCGACTTGATTGCCGAAGAAAAATCAAATGTATATGCACACTTTCTATCTTCTTTCTTTTTCTCATTTGCAAAAATGGCGGGAAATTTGACTTTCAACTAAAAAAAACATGGCCTCTTTCCAACTAACAAGAATTCGTCGTCATATTTTCTTTTTGCTCCAATTTTTAAGCTTTTTACAGTTATAAGTATATCGATCAATTTGTTTAAATTTATCTGCAATAACTTTTCGGAGAATCACGAAATTTTGTTTTAGTTTGTCGGGATAAATAATTTTTGTTTATTGTCATGTATGAAATAACTACAATTTGTCATTTTTTCATCAAAATGTCAAAAATTTGCCATTTTAAAACCAAAAAATCGTCATTTTTAAAGAATTTCATCTTAAAAACAAGCATTTGTCAACACAACAAAATACCTGTTTTCTGCTTTAGTTAAGGTTTACAAAAAATTTCTTCTGGAACCCAATTTTGTATGCCTTTTCACACAAAATTTTTTTCACCAAGAAATTTCCTTGGGTCGTGATGATTGTTTTTCCCTGAATCAATAATCCTGTATATTGAAAAGAAAATAATTCCAAATCCTTGAACATTTAGAAAAAATAAATATAACATTTTTTATATCTTGATGAGGCGAATAAAATGACACAAAAATTATCCAATTTGAACATTGTTTTGGGTTATTGAAACGAAAACTTTCCAAAAAATTCAAATTTTTTCGTTTCATTAACTCAAATCAATTTTCAAATTGTATCTTTCTGGTGCCATTTTATTCGTTCCATCGAGTTATAAAAAATGCTATATTTATTTTTTTCTAAACGTTCAAGGATTTTGAATTATTTTCTTCTCATTATACAGAATTGATTAATTCAGAAAAAAACTATAATCACGACCCATGTCGGTTTCGTTGTAATATACAAAATTTCAAAAATCGCCAATTTCATATGCAATTATCTTAAAAACTACAATGATTCAGAACATGCCGTAAAAACAAAAAATGCTCCATTTTTCATAAACTTTTCGAATATATACAAAAATGGCAACTTTCCCGACCGGACTGGTCCTTTAAAATATTCAAAATTGCATTTTTAGACAAAAACAGCAATTTTTGGTGAAAAATGAATTTTTTATTGTAAAAATTTGAAAAAAAATGGAAACTTTTTGTCAAAAATCGACTTTTTGGCACCCCCTCGCTATTTTCATTGAAAAATTGACGCCCCTCCTACCTACCTATGTCCCACAGTAGCGCTTCAATTGGTAGGAGGTCGCTTTTTATTGGTCAAAGGTTATATTGACTTTTTGTTCTTGTATATTTTTTATTTACAATGTTTCAATAAATCAATCAAAAAGTCGTTTATTAGGCTTTGGACTTACTTATACTTAGACTCATCTTTAGGCTTAGCTTGGGCTTATAAGTCCCTTGTAACAAGGGACGCTTTAGACATGTAAAATCGATTTTTTTCTAATTTTGGCAGGAAGTTGTTGGATACACTTTACTTGTTATAAATGTTTTTGGTTTGGGTGCCTGAAGCTTCGTTGCAGAGAAAAATGAAAAAATAAAAATTTGATAAATGCAAAAAATTGACTTTCGACTGTCAGGAAGGGTGCGAAAAAAGGGTGGTACCACCCAGGGTGGCGAGGTGGTGGTGGGCTGGATGGTACTACCTTTTCGCCCCCTGCTGTCAGGCGAGTCACTTGCCACTCGACCATACTTGCTATATTATTTTGAGATGTCCAAAATCAAGTTGTAATTGTACAAAGTTTTCGTAACAATATCTCTGCAACGAAGCTTCAGACACCCAAACCAAAAACATATTTATAACAAGTATGCCCAACAACTTCCTGCCAAAATTAGAAAAAAATCGATTTTACATGTCTAAAACGTCCCTTGTTAGCCTTAGGCAAAAAGAAAAAAACTTATCGATTTTTTTGCGATTATACTTTTTTTTATTATACAAAAGTCATTTTTTCTTCTGATAAATCAATAATTTAAAAAAACGGCACATGCACAATCCCCCCAGGCTAAAAACGAAAAAAATCAATTTTTTCAACACTCCAAACAATTTTTAAAATTTTTAACTTTTTTTCAAATTTTTTCAGTTTTTTCGCTTTATCTAAATAAAATACCCGGTCGAAATTGATGAGAATCTTTACGAAAAAAGTATCAATGTTGCTTTTGTTACTCCAGCAGGCGAGGAACTTGATTTTTATTCAAATAATCAGGATGATATAGAAGAGTATATCCTACCAAATGACAAGCCTGGACTGTCAAGAGCCTTCAGTTTAATGTTCTATTGTTCTCAATGTTTTTATTGTCTTTGTTAATGTTAATAAAATTATTTTTTTTAAAACTAACAGTTGATATTTTACCATTTTTTTGAATTGTAGGCGCATGTTCACTTCCCAGACGCTATTTTACAAAAATATTGTTACTATTTAGTACAATGCCAACACCCAGGACACCTAGATATGAGTCTTCTTCAAAGAAAGAAAAAGATGACAAGAAGGATAAAAATCTCACCCGAGAAGAAGCCATGGAAAAATATGCATTCTGGAAAAATGAGTATAACAAACGAGTTGAAGACCATGTTCAAACTTATGATGCTTACAAGAAAGCCAAGGCAAAAGTATTTTTCTATAAAGTTTAAAAAATTACAAAAAATCAATTTTTCAGCTCCAAGAAGAACTGGCAAAAACTGAAAAATTCGAAAAAGAAGTCGAAGATTTGAAGAAGAAAATTTCTAGTTTGGAACTGAATTTGAAAAATAGAGAGATTATTTCGAAAGACGCTCAAGAAATGACCATGAAGACGAATAAGGAGCAAAAGGCTGAGATTGATCAGTTGAAAGGAAAGGTATGACAATGAAAAATTTGCATAAAAATCGATTTTTCGCATAAAATTCCCCTAGATATGTCATTTTGCAACAAAAAAAATTTTTCTAATTTTTTTTCGGAGATTAAGTCGTAAAAACTGCCTCCCTCTTTTAAGGTTGCGCACTAAACGTCTCGAACTTGAATTAGAGACGCGAAAAGTCTCGAATTTGAGAGAATTATAACGTATTCGAGACGCTAAACTTTTCGAACGTTTAGCGTCTCGAACCACCTGTTTGAGACATTTAGTGCGCAGCCTAAAATACTCAAAAATTAAAATTACAAAATTTTCACAAAAACAAATTTTTAGATTTCTTCTAACAAAAAAGAATGTGAAAAACAGAAATTCCAAGTTTCTATGAAGGTGAAAGAAGTCGAAGTGCTCAAAAAGGAAGTGGAAACTCTCAAAAATGTAAAATTTTGGATTTTTATTTTTTAATATTTGTATTTATAGTACCGACAAGAAGCTTCAACTTCGAAATCAGAATTAGAAGAAACTAGAAAAAATTATGATGCGTTAAAAAAAGAATATGATAGCCTTAAAAAGGTATTATTTACTAGAATTATAAAAAAGAAGAAGATACATGGGTAAGTAACCATATAAGCTTACCCTAAGCCTAGGCGTAAGCATATCCTAAGCCCAGTCACGTAGCAAGGGGGAGGCAATCCGGACAATTGCCTCCTCCATAGCCGAAAAATGGCCTTAAATTTAAGAATTCTAGCCGATGGCAGGAAAATTGTCAATTAAAAATGCGTTTTTTTCGAAATTGTCTCCCCCATAGTCAATTTCTTGTTACGTGGATACCTAAGCCTAATCCTATCTTGAGTCTAAGCATATCCTATGCTCAAGACCAAGCCCATTCCTAAGTCTAATCTCAAGCCTATCCTAAACCTTGCCTTTCTATCTGCCAACTTTCTGTCTCTCTAAAAATGAGATTTTTAGCAACACCAAGAAACCACAACGAACAAATCCGAGATAGAAGAAAAAGAAGCCTCAAGATATCTAAAGTTGAAGCAAAAGTATATCAAGCTTAAAAATGATTTCAAAGCAGAAAAAGAGGAGCTGGAAAAGGTCATTGAAGAAAAGGAAAAACTAAACAAAGAAATTCTGCAAGAAAACAGCATGTGGATGAATGAAAACCAATCTCGTGGCAAGGAAATTGTTGAGCATTTGAGGAAAATCGAAGAAAAAGAAGAAGAGATTACTAGGCTGAAAAGTTGGTTAGCATCAAAGGAAAACGAGATCAGAGAGGTCAAGAAAGAGGGCAAACTGGAATTTGGAGAGTTGAAAAATCAGGTAAGACATGGGCATATAAAAGTTAATTTATGGTGTTAATTATTTTGATTTGTTGGGAACGAGAAGGCTAGATTAGGCTTGGGCTTAAGACTAAGCCTAGTCATAAGCTTAGGCTTAATCTTAATTGGTTAACTTTCCGAAATTTTTAGATTGGTCTACTCAAAACTCAGCTTTCTAGACGCGATCAAACCTTGGAATCGACCCGATTAGCTCATGAAAAACTGATGGACGAATTTGAAGATCTTCAAGCAATTCTCAGAAAGCTCGTCAACCAGACCCAACAAATAATAAAATCCTCTAATCTAGCTATAAATCTTCCTCCCCCAGAACCAGATGAAAGACAAATGCTATCTTGTATTACTAACGCATGCGAATTTTTGGGAGCTCGAGGAGAAAATTTGGAAAATGCCGAAACCGATAGTGTGGCTAGTGCCAGGAATGACTCGCCAAGTGATATAATGCCAGTATTGGAAATTAATGAAGTATATTTTTTTACCCATCAGCGGTTTTAGGAGGGTTAATTTTTACAGTAAAATTTTTTCGGAAAAATTTTAACGCCATAAATTTTGTCTAAGTATGGGTTTATAAATGATATATAACTTGTGGGGGTTTTATTTTAAACCCCGGTGAAAAAATTGAAAAATATCAATTTTTGAGTATTGATTATTTTTTTATCCTGTCCAACGATCTAGAGAAAATAGTGTCGTTAAATTTTTTAATTCTTTTTTGTAAAAGTTGCTCAAGTACCATGGGATGAGAACACCAAAGCGATTTTTCCACAAAAAAATTCATTTGCGAGGGGGGAGGGTTAAAAAATGATTTTTACAAAATACTCCCATATTTTTCAATGAAAAACGTGATTTTTGAAGGCTTTTTGAGGATAACTTTTTTCATATCGTTTAATTTGGCTAATTTTTAGATATATTGTGTAAAAAATTACGCTGAACAAGATGGTATTAAAAATTTTTCAGGAAAATTCATCTAGAGGTTTAAAAAATTAATTTTTTTTACAAAAATTACCCCTATTTTTGAGGTCAAAAATTATTTTCCGCTATGCTTTCTCTTAAAAAGCTATGATTTTTTGTACTCGAGAGTTTTCGACCATGGGAAACACGATTGTGATATTATTTTTTAACAAAAATTTTTTACAGAATTAAAAATTTAGGGGTTAGCTCTCAAAAATTTGACTTTTTTCGAATTTTTTCAAAAATACATTTTTTTAGCCCCAAATCGCTCTAAGGTCTGATTCTCAATCGATTTCTTCCCGACTTGTTGAAGCAGCTCAACCTATGGATGCACCAGAATCAAAGGCTATTCTCGTGAAAGAAACTGTAGCACCACCTTCTACAACTTCTTGCTCTGATTCTCCCAAGAAAAAGCGTCAAAGAACCGAAAATGAGCGTGAGGTTATAGCAATTGCTCACAAACGTCCAAAAAGAGCTACTCAATTGGCTCCATCTACGAGCATCGTAAAATTAGGTAAGCTTTGTGTAAAAAGCTTAGGCCTAACCTTAGGCTTGGGCTTAACCTTAGGCTTGGATTTATGCTTAGGCTCATCTCTAGGCTTACAAGGGACCCTCACAACTTGTCAATTTTCAAACTCAATATTTTTTCTTAAATTGTATGCCAAACGACTC
>JAQGBS010003915.1:0-10912 GCA_034698545.1 Acrobeloides obliquus
TTTTGAAATTTGTGTATTACTACGAAAATCCGGAATCAGGATTTTCGTTGTAATAAACAAATTTCAAAAATCGCCAACTTCACACGCGATTTTCTCGAAACTGTTAGCGATTTAGGACATGCCGTAAAAACAAAAAATGTTCCATTTTTCATGAACTTTCCGAATATAAAAAATGACAACTTTTTCCGAGTTGATTGCTCCTTTAAAGGAATGCATTTTACGACCATTTGAGAGAAAAAATTTTTTCGTAAAAATGACCCTATTGGGGGTAATTTGATGCGAGAAATCGATTTCGAAGCGTAAAAACGCCATCTTGACCAAGTTTTCGTGCAAAATTGCCTATTTTTTTCGCTTTTTTCGAAAAATGCATCCCCCTTTAACAAGTTTTGTTCATTGATCAAAGATTGAGATAGTAATCATAACATTGTTTTGTTAGTTTTTTCCTACTTTTTGCTGACAATTTGATCTTTTGTAGAAAGAAACCTTCATTTTGTCATCGAAAAATCTCTACCTAGTTTTGCTCAAATGAGAAATCAATACATTATGTATTTCCATAGCCGTTAGCCAAACAGTGAGCCTCCTCTCACCATCACAGCAACACAAAATTGTTCTTTGTGTTGTGATGAACCGTTTCCTTCTTTTCTCTAACTGCCTACGAAAAATATCTGCTTGTTCCACTCAGTGGATGACCTTGGCTGGTGTGCCTGTCTTCTCTGGCATGCTAGTCATTCGGTTTGAGCGTCTTTTAGTGCGCCCGTATTGCTGCGGCTCGTTCGTTCAAAACAACACTGCACGCATATTCGTTGTTTATCGACGGCGCTGAGATTTTTTCAAATCGAATCAAACTGAAAAGTTCGTCTCTTTTTTTCTATTGGTATATGAGCACATTGTAGTAGTAAATGAGCACGTTTTTTAAATTTTTTTCTCGAGTTTCTTCAAAAGTTTGCCGGGAACTTTTGAAGTGATTGCACAGTGTTTTGTTTCCTTTCAGCTTATACTTTTCTGCTGTTCTTGAAATTCAATGAAATTCTTTTCCGTATTACTTTCAGCTGCGACCAGAATGACCCGTCCACAAGTGTTCTTTGACATCACAGTTGGTGGGAAATCAACTGGTAGAATTGTATTCGAGCTATATAACGATATTGTGCCAAAGACGGCCGAGAACTTCCGTGCTCTGTGCACCGGTGAAAAAGGTGTTGGACAATCTGGCAAACCACTTCATTTCAAGGGTTCGAAATTCCATCGGATTATTCCCAACTTTATGATTCAAGTAAGAGTTTTTTTTTCAGGGGCGTAGTCAAAAAATTTTAGAGAGGGGTTGAAGTTAAAATTTTTGGTCGCCGCACTCCGAAATTTTTTTGTTAAAAAAGCTTCATCTATAAGGGGTATTTTCATGCGATTTTTGAAAATTTTGCGCCAAAAAATGCAAAATTACGGGTTTTTTTGGCTCATCCTGTAATAATTTACTTGTTTAGGGTGGTGATTTCACCCGTGGAAATGGAACTGGAGGCGAATCCATCTATGGCGAAAAATTTGCCGATGAGAACTTCAAAGAGAAACATACTGGCCCAGGAATTCTTTCCATGGCCAATGCAGGTAAGCGCCAATTTTAGATAAGATCTTGTACTACAGGGTGGGCCAAAAAGTGAATTTTTGTGATTTGGGACTCGGAATTTTTTTCTAAGGGTAATTTTAAATTTTTTTGTTTGACCCACCCTGTAAGTTCATTAAATTTTTAGGACCAAACACAAATGGTTCGCAATTCTTCATTTGCACCGTGAAAACCGAGTGGCTTGATGGAAAGCATGTTGTTTTCGGTAAAGTAGTCGAAGGCATGGATGTCGTGAAGAAGCTTGAAGCTCAGGTATACTAGTGCATTTTTGTAAATAGTCGTTTGAACATGTATAAGGAGCAATTAGCATCCGACGTTTTGCTTTTTAAAATAATCTTACATTTGATTTTTTTCCAAAATTTATTGTTTCTGGAAATGACCCTCAAAACATGAGGGGGGGGGGAATCCGAATTGGAAATTTTCGAAGCGAAAAAACGCTTTCCTGATTCAGAGTTGTGTATTGAAGCGGAAAGTCTCAAAAATCATTTTTTTCTAAAAACGACCTCTTTTGGGGTAAAAGAGTGCGGGGAATCCGAAATTCAAGAAAAGTTGTATATCGACGCGAAAATTTGAGAAAATAACATATATTGGTCTAAAAACAATGCTTTTTCCCGCACATTTTTACCCCAAAATATGTTATTTTCGCGTCGATATACAGCTTTTCTTGAATCCGAGTCAAATTCAGATTCCCCCCGCATGTTTTGAGGGTCATTTCCAGAAAAATTTTTTCACGTGGGTGCCCCCTCCCCCGATTGTGTAATAGCTCCAAATTTTATATGTTTATAAAAAGGCATCATTTCCAAAATTATAAGCTTCCATGGTTGACAGGGCTCGGAATAGGTCTGATTTATCAGAAATGTTTTAATTTTGGGCAGTATAAGTATAATCTAGTGGAAATCTGATTTTTTGACATTTTTTTCTGATCTTCATTTTTTTCACTCCGAGCCCTGATGGTAGATATATTCTAATCAAGGAAAAGTTGATGATTTTATAATCAACTCAAATTTTAGGGCTCTCAAAGCGGCAAAACTGCCAACGAATGTGCGATTGCCGACTGTGGTCAACTTCAGTAGACTTCAACACCCATAATAGACTTTTTTTGATATTGTTCTCGTTTCGATTTTTTAAATTTAGCTATTTTTTATTTATTTATTGTTCTGTTTACGTATCGTATTATATAATATAAAAAGATTTTAAAAAGCAATTGACCTTAAATAACACATTAACAACAAAATAAAATTATAACTTGAATTTTGAAGTCTTGCTTTATTAACCAATTTTTCTCAATTTGCTTTTTGTGGGGATTTTTTCATCGACTTTTGATTTAAGTCACCCAAATGATGCTACTCTCTATAGACATAAACGAAAGAAAACGGGCATATTGATTGTTATAGCTTGGAAATTGAAAAGAAACAAAATTTTCTTGTCCCAGTTTATTTTTAAAACTTAAATAAAATGTCTAAAAGTGTTAACAAGAAAATATTCAAGTCACCCAAATGATTTTTTTTTCGGAGATCTGGCTGTAAAGGTTACCCCCTTTAAAGCCAAAAGTTTTACTCTGGCAGTCTCAACATTCGGCTTCCTTATCCACTGCACTATGGAGCACCAACTTTTTTCCTCTCTTCTTGTGAAACAGACTATACCATACAAATGATCACTTGTCAAAGGAAAATCCTTATCTCTGTAAAAGAATCTCGTTCGAACAAATTCTCCCACCAACACAATTTGAATGATTCATCTTCGACCATACTTCTAGAATTTTACACTTTTATCCAAAAGTATGATCTTATCAATCTTGTTAAACTAGACCCAAAATATCTTTCAACTTGTTAGCTAAATGGACGTGGGCTAGCAATCGTTGTCGAACGAAAATTGTTGTTTATTTCCATTGTAAAGCAAGTGTTGGTTCTTCTCGAACTTTATTTACATCTAAAAGTTTGGAGAGAGCCATAATCAATCACTTCCTCATGAATTCGATCATTAGGGCAAGGACTTTAACTAGTCTTTCTCATTCTTCATTGTTGAGTCATTAGCTAATCTTGTGTTGTTTAGCTTGAGGGCCTCCACTAATTGCGTCTCGAGATTTTGGAAGCGCTAATTCTGCACTAATTGTGGCTCTATGATTTTTCGCATACGAACTTTGGCACGAATTTTTGCAACTCGAATTTTTGCAAAACGAATTTTCGCACATACGTATGCCGAAATTCGTTTCGCGAATTCGGTTTGCGAAAATTTGTGCGAAAAATCGTTGTACCAACGTTCGTATCGAAAAATCATAGAGCCCTAATTGCACGTTTGAGAGCACTAATTGCAATTAGTGCTTGTCAAGACGTCGAGACGGGTTTTTTCTGCCAAATAAGCAAAAAATTCTGAGTCGAATGCTCCCAAAACGTGCAATTAGTGCAGTCTCAAAATCGTCGAGACGAATTGATGGAGGCACTGAAACGATTAGATTTTTAGATTAGTTTTAATTTAATTTTGGAAGAATTGTCCCGATGAAAGGTATTGTTTAAGCAGGGTTACCAAGTCCAACAAATAAAAATAATTATAGGGTGTTCCAGTAGGTTGGGACTATCATTGATTTGAGGGTTGTTTCTCGTCATCCAATCGGTTATTTTCGATGCGGTTTTTTGTAGGAGAGAGCTCAGACGATTCTGCTGCTATAAAAATATTCAAAATTCGCGTTTTTTCATTGGCTTGAGGTTTTTCAAGCAACTTTTCTCCGACGAAGCTGGGATCGAACCCGCGATCTTTCGGGCAACAGCCAAACACGCAACCTACTGCGCCACTGAGGCCACCTCTTCCCACTACCTTAAATTCTTTCGTTTTTTCGAATCAATTTTTCAAAAACAATCAAAATTTGATCAAAACTGGGGGTATAAACTTGGACAAAGATCAAAATTGGGGGGGGGGGTCTACTTGTAGATCTATGAAGGCCTCATCGAAATGCAAGCGAGTTTTCGATGGTAATCGGGTAAAAACATGTAGTTTTGATGATCAAAATTTCCGATCTCTAATATTTATTAATAACTAGCCTTGGTAACCCTGTGTTGAAGTGATCTTTAAAAAATATACTGTCTTTTTAGTAGCATTTTTTGTGCTGTGCTTGGTATTAGTGGCATGCTGGGCCGACGAGACGCAGAACGCAGATCAAGAGGCAAAGGAGAAGAAATACAAAAAGTACATAGGAGAAAGTGATTATGTATGTTTTTAATTTTTTATTTCATAGACTGAAGGAGTGCCTAAAAATGCACAACTTTTAGCCAGTCCCTTTCAAAACCAGGATAAGCGAGCCATTCAAAGAAGGGCATACAATTCATGCTTCCGGCTCTATTGTTAAAGATCCCAAAAGGTGAGATCGAGTCATTTTATATGCATATGTTACCGTTTTATCTGATAAAACTAGTTTTATCTGAAAGGTCTAGGTTAGGCCCAAGCATAGGCTTAAGCTTAGGCCTAAGCTTAAAGGGGGCTCCAAAGTAGGATCGGGTAGAAAATTTAAAAAAATTTTTTAACAAGTGACCCTTTAGGGGTAATTTTATGCGAGGAAGCGATTGCGCGCATTCCCGAGCCTTGAAAACGCTTCCTTGACCCTGATTCAGGGAAGGAATCGGTGTATTGAAGTGAAAATCAGTTTTCATGCTTTGGGAATGCGCGCAATCGATTACCCACCTAGAAAACCTGTTTTCCTGCGAAATTTCGTTCATTTTCGTTTTAATACACCCATCCTTTCCCTGAATCAGGATCAAGGAAGCGTTTTCAAGATTTGGGAATGCGCGCAATCGATTTCTCGCATAAAATTACCTCTAAAAGGTCACTTGTTAAAAAAATTTTCTACTTGACCCTACTTTGGACCCCCTTTAAGCCTAGGCTTAAGCTTAGGCTTGAGTTTAGGCTTAAGCTTAGGTCTAGGCTTAGGCTTAGGCTTAAGCCTTTCAGATAAAATGGTAACACATACAACTTTATTAAGGATTAACTTTAACTTCCACAAAGGCCATGAAGAGGATGCTGATATGCCATTGCATTTGTCTATTCGTTTTGATGAAGGTAAAAAATACTCCTCCTCCCAAAAAACATACAGGATGAGTTAAAAAAAACCGTACTTTTGCGTTTTTTGGAAAAAATTTTCAAAATTTTTTTCAAAAATCACCTATAAGGGGTATTTTCATGCTAGAAATCGAATGCACCCATCGAAAAACTTTGAAAACGCTTCCCAGAGATGATTTTTGAGAATCTCCAAAAAAGGAATTGATCAATTTTTTTATCCAAAAAAAGCAAAAGTACGGTTATTTTTTTGGCTCATCCTGCAAAGGCTCATCCTTGATTCAAAATTTTGTAGGCATTTTCACTGGAAAAGTAGTGTACAACACTTTCCAAAATGGTAATTGGAGTGAGGAGAAGAGAATCTCCTCTCCTTTCAAGGGCGATTCACCATTCGATTTGCGAGTTCGAATTTTAGAAGGAAAATATCAAGTAATACAAAAATTTTGTCTCTGCTTATTTCTTATTCATAAATAATTGTAGGTTTTTGGTAACCGCAGAGAAATTGGGACTTTTGATCAACGATTGCCGCTTGAAGGAGTAGGTTTTTTTTGCCCATCACCTCATAAGTTGTGTTGGCACAAAAATTGTGTAGTGCAACAACTCCACTAACTATTCAACAACAGCTCCGAAGTTAGAAAAGTACATGGTGATCAAGAAAAATTCAGGTTTTCGCTTCAATATACAGACTTATTCAAAAATCATGAAAATCTTTCTATGATGAGATATCGAATTTGATTTCATTGTATATTCATCTGGATCACCTCCTGCAGATTTTGACTTGCTGTTGTTGGAGTTGATAAACTACCCTAATTTTACCCCCCCCCCCCCCTCCACAATTTATGAGATAATTGGATCATTTAGTTATTTTAGGTTGACCATGTTTCCATCACAGGCTCGTTGGTACGATTGAATGTTTTCCATTATGGTGGCGCTATTTTCCCGAATCCTTACAGCGCCATTGCCAAGCTTACGCCAGGCAAACGCCTTGACATCTCTGGGTTACCCACAGGTACTAAAAGTATTATGTGTGATGCCAGAACACGTAATTTCGCTGTGCACGTGCACCCCTAGGGAGAGTGTAAGCGTGAATACGCGTCCGCTATCATCGAAGCTACGATTTGGAGTGAGTCAACTGTCTCTTAGGCCTAAGCTTAGGCTTAAGAGACAACAATCTTGGTTCATGGTCAGTTAACCGATTATGAGTTCCCAATATAGGTTAACCGATATACCTAGGCTTAAGCCTAAGCTTAGGTCTAAGCCTAGGCCTAAGCTTTGTTATGTCTAAGTCTAAACATAAGTCTAAGTCTTTTTTCAGCTTGGGGAAGGGGATTCTGTATAAATTATATATCCCCCCCCCCAAGCTGAAAAAGGCTTAGACCTAAGCCTAAGTATATTGGTTAACCTGGAACTCATAATCGGTTAACCATCTTTGAGACAGCTGAATCTCCAAATCGACCATAACACATATAAAAATTAAAATGCGCAGAATTTGTTTTAATCTTTCATAAATTCTAGGCAATCGTGTGAATGTTAACTTGAACCGCAAATCAAGTGGATATGCACTCCAAGTTTCCATCCGATACAGTGAAGGAGCTATAGTCCGAAATGCCATGATCGACAATGTTTGGGGTGTAGAAGAGCGTGAGGGAGACTTCCCACTCAACAAGGATGAAATGTATTTTGTTATACTATTCATCATAGCCTATTGCGAATTTTTTTTAGCTTCGATTTGACCATCATCAACGAAGAGTTCAGCTTCCAAATCTTTCTCAATGGCAAACGTTATTGCACTTTTGCTCATCGTGGATCCCCCACCGATATCGAGACTTTGGAAATCGATGGCAACATTGTTCTCCACTCAGTCACTATTAACACTGTATAAGGTCGAAAATTTGAACTAACGAACAATTCATACAGGGTGTTCTTAAAAAAAATCGCCATCTGGGGTCGATTGTTGTACTTGATTAGTGACAAGTGAGCAAAAATGAATGAAAAAATTGACAAGTTGGCACTTGCTAAGTGACAAGTTTACTAAAAAACTGACAAGTTTGTCACTTGTCACAAAAAGTGATTAAGCTAAAGAGCTTAATCACTTTTTTGACAAGTGATAAGTGACAAACTTGTCAGTTTTTTAGTGAACTTGTCACTAATCACTTGTCACTAATCAACTACAACAATCGACTCCTAGTCAACTTAGAGCTGTGTCGTTCGCACGTAGCGAACGGCACAGATTAATTGAAGGGCTAATCGAAAGTCATGCGTTTGTATTAATCGATTGGGCACAAAATATGCTTCCAACATACAACAGAGAAAAGCAGAATCATAAAATTTTTTCTCCAAAATGACTCATTAGGGGTATTTTTATGCAAGAAATCGATTACGCGCATCGAAACCCCTTGAAAACGCCTCCCAGACCATGAAATATAAGATTTTCGTATTTTTCAGTAGGAATTCCTACTTGAAAGTTGGATATTTCATGGTCTGGGAGGCGTTTTCAAGGTTTTTCGATGCGCACAATCGATTTCTCGCATAAAAATACCCCTAAGGAGTCATTTTGGAGAAATTTTTGAAAAATTTTCGCCAAAAATGACCAGATGGCGGTTTTTTGAAACACCCTGTACTTGTATTTATTTGATTATTTAGAATTATTTTTTTAAAATAAAGTCTTTTAAAGAGTAGGCAACAATCACAAGGACACCTCCAAATTAGTCATTAGTTATAAGATGACTAATTTGCTAGAAATATAGTCTTTTGGTGTGTTAAACTTTAAAGGCCTTGGAGGCTAGAAACGAAATGTTATGCGAGAAAACGAGAAACGAAATGTTGAAAAATTTCCTTTCTATGTAATTTTCGAAACTCATGCTAAAAAAAGTCGAGGAGATGCATGGTTTAATTTCGTGGTTGATTTTTATTTTGCTGCCAATGAAAACTATGGCATTTGTTGGATATTGGGAGCCATTGAACGTGGGGGTAATAAAGTCGACTTCAATTGTGTTACCTCCATTTATTATGGTATTCTTTCTTATATAAAACGTGTAATGCTGTATCCCCCCTACTGGTAAACTATGACTCAAGGATTTCAGTCTATATATGGACTGAAATCCTTGAGTCATAGTTTACCAGTAGGGGGAATACACTGGTCCCTCAGGATGGATGGATGAATGGTCTTTCAGGGGGTACATGATAAAATTTTCAAAAATTTATATGATGAATGAATTGGAGGGGGGGGGGGTACACGAACCCTCATAATGAATGGATGAATGATAAAGGCGGAAGGTCCGAGGATGAGTGATGGGGGGGGAGTACTGTACCCCCTTGGTAACCTATGCCTTGAGTCTAAGCAAAATTCAACACCAAATTTTATTTTTGGTGAAAAATGCAGAAATTTGGAGCTACTACACAATAGGAGGGGCACCCACGTGAAAAAATTTTTGAAATTTTTCTAGAAATGACCCCTCTAGGGATAAAAAAATGTGGGGAATACGAATTTGAACCCGCGAGTACAAAAAATTATGAACATTACTACCACGGAGTGTTATAACTCTATTTTCTTCGACATTCTATCATGATTTTATAGAAAGGCTTAGTAGATGCCATAGAAAATTTGAATAAAATCATTTCTGTGAAAATCATTCCCTACGATACAGAAGCCTCAGAAAAAGAACTTATGTCATGTATTAAAACGAAACCCTTCAGCGAGAAATACCTCATGGTCGAAGAATTCCTTCCAACTTATTCCATTCACAAAGTCAAACAGAGTTCACTTCTCCAACGAATTGAACTTTTTAGAAGCTATGAAGGCTTTGCAAACTTCTTTTTATTTATCAAGTGAGTTTTTTCTGTCACAAAAACAAAGTTATATTTATATAAACATTTTCGGGTTGACGACCCAATTTGTTTCGGAGATCCATTTATGTTAGCTGGAGCTTCTCCTTGCTTGCTTGGAAATATTTCACGCACAGTTGTAGAAAGGTAACCAAGGCACTAGGACAATTGTCCTCATACATGGGCAAAGGGATGTGTATCTGACCGAAAATGTAGGAAGTAGTACAAAACATGATTTTTTCGACCTTTTCTAAAAATTTTGAACAAAATCATAAGGGGGGAGGGGACCAACCACTTCTTAAGAAGCCCATCGGACAAAATAAGAAGTGGTCCAGGACCATAAGCATACTTGAATAGGAGCCCTTGCGGCGCAGGGGGGTCGTAATTACGACCCCCTGCGCCGCAAGGGCCCCAAAAATGGGGAGGGGCGCCGAAAGGTAAAAATTTCCGACCCCCTTCCCCGCGCGAGGAGTTTTACGACCCCCTCCCCTATTCATCTATGACCATAAGGGCACACTACCTTATATTTATTTGGAAATTCCCGCTTTCTAAGAAGAGGGGGATGTGTGGCACACACCACGTATGATTGTCCTCCATAGAACAATTGCCCTAATGGAGCGATTGTTCTATGAAGGAATTGTCCTAGTGCCATAACCAATCTTTTCAACAATAAAAGACTTTTCTAGACCTTTATGTGGCAATTTGATCATTTGCCAAAGCAATGGTGGCTGGAAGAGATTTCAATCAACATATGATCTTTTCCGGCACGAAATCTTACATGCTTTGGTAAGCCTAAGCCCTCGCAAGAAAAATAGAATTATTAGTTAGGGAGATAAAAGTGGGACAGGGTACCAAAATTTTCAATGAAGGTTACTTGATGAGTTTATAGACAGGCTAAGGCCAGATTAGGGTTCCAGGTAAAACTAACATGTCTTCATAAGCCACCGAGTTCTTCCGGCGCTCGCGGTTTCTTGAAGCCCTCATGTTGGAATCTGTCTTTGCAGGGTACTCGATAAGTTTATAGACAGGCTAAGGCCAGATATAGGGTTCCAGGTAATCTAACATATCTTCAAAGCCGCCAAGCGCCTCCGGCGCTCGTGGTTTCTTGAAGCCCTCATGTTGTAATCTTCTTTGCAGGGCTTTGGAACAATTACATCAGCCAATCCGAACGACTTTGGTCACACTCAAATCAAAGAATGGAAGTATGCAAATCCCTTAATGCCATCAGACTACTTATCAACTTTTCATATGGATTTTGCAAAAAGGGCTTTAGTATGTCTTTTATTTTTGACCTAATATAATACTTTTTCTAAATAAGAACGATATAAGATCTCATTTCAATTGTATGAATGCTCTTGGAGTCGAGGCCGATGATCATATGAAGACGCATCTTAGCGAATATGTTTTTGGGGTAATATAAGAGTGGCGCCA
>JAQGBS010003916.1:0-10911 GCA_034698545.1 Acrobeloides obliquus
ATTTTTAACAAAGGTCACATGACTTGGCACAATTTTCTCTTTTATACGATTCGGTGTATCTATAAATAATTGATATAAGTGAAGTCTACAACTAGCAAAATACCTTTCAGAATCACAAAATCCATTCTTTGCCCAATTTGTGCAGCTTAAAAATAAACAAGTTGATTTTTACAGTCAACCCTCTATAATCCGCCAGGACAGGACCTCGGGGTACTGGTCGACTTTAGGGGACCCACCCCAAATTTTTCATTTTATCCTATAAGTACAGGGTGAGCCAAAAAAACTGTACTTTTGCGTTTTTTAGTGAAAATTTTTCAAAAATCACCTATAAGGGGTATTTTCATGCGATTCTTGAACAAATTTTTTGAAAATTTTTCGCCAAAGTACGAATTTTCTTAGTTCACTCTGTATTTTTTGAAATTGTGGGGTGGGTCCCCTTAGTCGACTAGTACCAGCCTAGGGTGGCAGAATAGCGAGAGGCCTTTATATCGAAAATTTTTCGTACAGACCGGACCCAGGTTGGCGGATTATCGAGAGTCGACGACTATATATAACGTTTTTTCATGGCTAGCTTTACGAAAAATGTTATTTGGAGAAGTGGATAAGGAAGCCGCCCGTCCGATCTGGCAAGTTAAGCAAAGTTGGGCCCACAGGTTCAATCCGAAAATTTTGATATACAAAACAACTTTCCTTACAAAGAATGCAGCAAAAATTCTTTGCTTCAAAGAAAAGTTTTTTGTAAATCAAAATTTTTGGTTCGAACCTGCGGGTCGAACGTTGCTTAACTTGCCAGATCGGACGGGCGGCTTCCTTATCCACTTCGTCAAGTAGCCGACATTTTTCGTAAATCTAGCCATGAAAAAAACGTTATATAACTTACAATTCATGGCTGTCTTTACATTCCTTTGATTTTGTTTTCTTCGCTTTACTTTTCACTTTGTGTCCAGGCGTACAAAATCCACAAGTTTTGGCACAATTTTTCTCCATCATTGCAGTATACAATTTATGGCTGCAGAAACGTTTGTTTTTCGAACAATTTTTCATCAAATCAACACAATCCTCGGTTATGGAGGCTCCTTAAAAATGCATTTTCATAGTGCAAAAAAGTTCTCAGAAAAGACTGACATATATAGTCCATTAAAAGTCTCAAGGGAATGAAAAAAAGAAACTATCAAATTGAGGATTATTTTGTTAAAATATAGAGGCTAACTCTAACATGGTACAGGGTAAGTAAAAAAAGTGCACTCTTGTGATTTTTGGGGCCCAAAAAAATTTTTTACTAAAAATGACTGGGGTAATTTTATGCGGGAAATCGATTGCGCACATTTACTAACCATGAAAAAATTATCTTGACCCTAATTCAGGGAATGGATTCGATGTATTGACGCGAAAATAGAAAATTGTTGAAAAGTTAATACACCAACTCCATTCCCTGAATCAGGATCAACAAAGAAGCATTTTTCAATTTAAAAAAAAAATCACCTTTATACCCATGTTCATTTTCTTCATCGACTTCTTCACTCTCATCATCTTCATCTACTTTATTCACACATTTTCCACAAGTTTTAGCACATTGGTGTTGCATAAACACAGCTTTAAAAAGGTGGTAAAAAAACGAAATTTTGCGATTTTTTCAAAAATTTTCATGTTAAAAAATTTTTTACTAACTAAAATAACCTTGTATGTTGTTTTTCGTATGTTAGAATCGATTGCGCGCGTTGTCGTACCTTAAAAACGCTACCCTGATTAGTCTATTTTCGCTTCAATAAACACACCTCTTCTCTGAATCAGTATTAGGAAAGCGTTTTCAAGGTTTGACAACAATGTGCGCGCTATCTATAGAAAAAACAAGCTACTCTCAAAAAAATTAGATGATGGCCCCAAAAAACTTGGAACTTTGATTTTTTGCGCGATTGTTTTTCAAAAATTTAAAAAAAATCGAGCAAAAAATCAAAAAATCAAAATTCCAAATTTTTTGGGCCACCATGAAAAATTTTTTTGTTGAGAAAGGGCCCTAATTTGCACCCCTTTAAGAAACTTATACGTGAAAATCATTTAAAATTTACACAAAAAAACCTACTAAGCTCATCATTATTGCACAAGGATTTCATTTCTGAGCATGAACTAATTTGATCTTGGCATTTATGTGCTCCACAAACCCCACATGTTGCTGGGCAATATTTGATCATCATGCTGACAAACTTTTCATCTCCACATTTATCGACTGACTGTTCACAATTTACAACACCGCCTAGAAAAAAGTTTACAAACTATAGGCCATAAGCTGGAGACCGAGTGCCTTCGGCGCTCACGGCTCTATGCCTTGCGCTCCGAGTGAGCGCCTGTAGCGCTCGGTCTTCGGCCTCACTTTCGAGCATCCCAACTGGCGCTCCGAGCGTCTCAACTTCGTCTTGATCTCGTTTTAATTAGTCGGAGTATTGACACGAAAACCCTGAATTTTACATTTTTAAAACGCTTAATTATTGGGTGTATTTAAAAAACAAAGACGGCGTTCATTTATAGCTCGACGAGACGAACAAAACGATACAAAATTTATCCAATTTGAGAATTGTTTTGAGTTATTGAAATGAAAATCCTGAATCAGGGTTTTCGTTTCAATAACCCAAAACAGTTATCAAATTGGATAATTTTTGTGTCGTTTTGTTCGTCTCGTCGAGCTACAAATGAATGCCGTCTTTGTTTTTTAAATATACCCAATAATTAAGCGTAAAATTCAGGGTTTTCGTGTCAATACTCCGACTAATTCAAACGAGGTCAAAACGAAATCGAGACGTTTAGCGTCTCGACCACCTGTTTGAGACGGTTAGCGCGCAACCTTATATAAGAAGATGAAATTTTACTTTTATCGTTCTCACACGCATAATCAGGGTCTTCACAGCAAATGGCACACGATTTCATGCATTCATCTGCTAGGTCCTTCATTTTTGGATTATCACATTTTGGATCTCGCGTAGCCGGGCTTTTCGTATAAGCTTTAGGGAAGATTAGACGGCACGATTCGGTGTCTCTTTTATCGGCGCAAGCTGTGGCATTGGCAAATAATTGCATTCTCGACGAATCCTTGAAAAAATTTTAGAGTAACCTTTACAGCCAGATATCCGAAAAAAAATTTTCCGCGCATAAGGTCGAGGGTTTGATCCCCAACCACTTTTTGTTTTGGAAGTAAATTCCAATTCGACAACCCTGAGGAGATATTTGACATACAAAACTGCATAAAAAATTTTAACGTGTTTGTGTATTGAAGCGAACGGGATTCTTCATAGTGCAGTGATAATGTGCCTAACTTTGACTTTAAAGGGCCGAAGGTTCGATTCCCCAATCGAAATAACTTTTTTTATTGAAGCGAAAGCCTTTGATGCCGTTTGAATTCCTGGTTCAAATCTGTTTATTGAAACGAATTATTTAAAAAAAAATCGGTACTACTAAACATTAAGGGCCGTAAGTGACGTGGAGATTTTTTTGAAAAAAAAATTTTTTTTAATTTTTTAACAAGTGACCCTTTAGGGGTAATTTTATGCGGGAAATCGATTGCGCGCATTCCCGAACCTTGAAAACGCTTCCTTGACCCTGATTCAGGAGGAATCGGAGTATTGAAGCGAAAATCGAAAAATTTTCGGATTTTTATGAGAAAACTGCCGATTCTTACGTTTTTCTAGGCGGGGAATCGACTGCGCGCACTCCTGAACTGTGAAAATGCTTCCTTGACCCTGATTCAGGAAAGGGATCGATGTTTTGAAGCGAAAATCAATTGGTACTACTAAACAAAAGAGCCGTAAATGACGTGAGCATTTTTTTGAAAAAATGCCCACGTCATTTACGTTTGCTCTTGTTTAGTAGTACCGGAAAATCCAATATGTACTAATTTCCCTGAATCAGGATCAAGGAAGCATTTTCACGCTTCGGGAATACGCGCAATCGATTCCCCGCATGAAATTACCCCCAGAAATATGATTTTCAGGGAGAAATTTCAAAATTTTTCGATTTTCGCTTCAATACACTGATTCCTTCCCTGAATCAGGGTCAAGGAAGCGTTTTCAAGGTTCGGGAATGCGCGCAATCGATTTCCCGCATAAAATTACCCCTAAAGGGTCACTTGTTAAAAAATTAAAAAAAAATTTTTTTTCAAAAAATCTCCACGTCACTTACGGCCCTTAATGTTTAGTAGTACCAAAAAATCCATTTTTACAAAGATCTTAAAATTTTCATAAAAACATGAAACAGGATTTCGTTTCAATAACTCAAATCAATTTCAAATTATAAAGGCAAAAAAAGTTATTTCGATCAGGCAATCGAACCCTCGGTCCTTTAAAGTCAAAGTTAAGCACATTACCACTGCACTATGAAGGATCCTATTCGCTTCAATATACAAACACGTTTAAAATTTTTGGTGAAAGTTAACGTAGCGAGATTCGTGGCGAAAGTTATAGTGCCTCATTGTGTCCCCAACGTGAACTTTCTTTTCCACTTTTGAACAAAAATTCGTTTCAAAAGTGTGGACTGGTCCTATTAAAAATTTTTTTCGCAGATCTGGCTATAAAGTTGTTACCCCCCCCCCCCATGTTTATGAATTCGGATTCTTACCGTACAGCGTAACGGCGATTTCCCACCCAACTCCATGGCATCAATCACCGTCACTTCCGGAATTTCTTGCGAACTTTCTAAGGCATCCGCAAAAAATATGATGAATGAAACTAAGACGGTAGCCAGCACCATTCTCCAAGTTGAAATCAAAGTCAAACCCATAAAAATATCAAACTGTTTTGTTAAATGCTGCTTCTTCTTTCGGATATGTGAAGATATTTGTGATGTTGACTCAGCTGTTTGCTTATGTAACGGTCAAGGTCCTGCTGCTGCTCTTTTTGACCAGTCAGATTTCTCCTCCAATAGGTTATGTGCTGAATTTTCATAGATTTCTATTTTTGGAAATGGATGAACGATTTTTGTTTGTTTGATCAGTTTGAGACTGTTTCTTTATACGGAATTCTTGCATGACCAAAGGAGTCACATCAAATAGAAAATTTTATTCGGCAAAAAAAGTTACAAGAATCAAAAACCTTCAGAAATACGATTACGACTTCTATTGGGAATTTGTTCGGTGTGGAAATTTTCGTGAGAACTTTTTTCAATTTCAGGTGCTTCTATCACGTTTCTGGGTAGTCGATGCTGCCATTTTGCTACAAAAAATGGAATCAGGCTGCGTGGAAAATGTCTTACGACGTTAAATGTTGTGACCTAGTTGTAACCTGATTTGAATAGGTCGGAGTATTGACACGAAAAACTCTGAAAATACAAAACTAGCTAAAAGAATGGTTAATAAAAAAAACATAAAAACTACGAAAATTATACAAAGAAATGTAAAAACGTGAAAAAAACATACAAAAAATCATTTCTTTTTAGCTAGTTTTGTATTTTCAGAGTTTTCGTGTTAATACTCCGACCTATTCAAATCAGGTTATAACTACCGTTTTCGGAAATGGTGCAACCCTGATTTTTTTGGTTAAAAATTAAAATTTTTTTCATGCATCAGCAATGCGCGCATTCGATTCTCCGCCTAGAAAAACCCCTAGCCGATTTTTCGACGAAAATTAAAATTTTCGTTAATTTTCGCTTCATTACACCCACCTCTTCCCTGAATCAGGGTTAGAGAAGCATTTTCACGATTCGACAATGTGCGCAATCGATTTCTAGCATAGAACCCCCCCCCCAGACAGGTATTTTTCGACGGTTTTCCGACGAAAATTCAAATTTTCGCTTCATTACGCCCATCTCTTCCCTGAATCAGGGAAGAGATGGGCGTAATGAAGATCGTAGATCATTTTTCTGTTCTCTTTAAAAATGATTTGCTCAGTTGACACATGTGTTCAACATGAACAACTGAAAACTGGCTAGCGCGTTCAAAATGAAAAAGTGTTCAAAAAGTCGGCGACTTTTTTTGTCATAACTTACGCTTAATCCTCCTTGGTTTCTCAATCATCTTTCCCGTGGGTTTCTGAATAGAATCGGTAATTTCTTCTGCCAAAAAAGTAAATATTAATATGGATAGTAAAATAAGTTTAAATAACATTTTATTCGACAAAAATTAGCTAACAACCTGTGTGGATGCACTTTTGTGGACAAATTTGAGAAAATTTTCGTGTAATGAGTATATGCTTACTCCGGACTTTGAACTTTTCGCTTTGATAGAAATAACGAGGACGGTTGTGTGCGGCGGACGAACCTCCGAATATCCCGATAATACACGTCCGAAAATGTCCATATACAAGCTTTCTCAAAAAGAGTTACGCATCAATTAGCTGTTTTTGTCAACAATTGACACAGCGAACAAGAATAAAAAGTGAGGTACATCGATCGAAATCAATAACCATCTCTGTCGATATTTTTAAGAAATTGGTTGATACTCAATCAAATCAACATTTTTTATTTTTTCGAATTTTCGCGTCGATATACAGCTTTTCTTGAATCCGAGAAATTTTATAAATATTAAATTTGGATTCCCCGCACATTTTTACCGCAAAAGGGGTTGTTTTAAGGAAAAAATCGCATTTTTGCGACTTTTCGCTTCAATACATAATACGCCTTCCCCGAATCAGGAAAGCGATTTCCGCTTCGAAAATGTCAAATTCGGGTTCCTCGCATGTTTTTACCCTTAGAGGGGTCATTTCCAGAAAAAATTTCACGTGGGTACCCCTATTGTGTAGTAGCTCCAAAATTTGTTGTAAAAATTTATTCTATTACCTAATTGACTATACTTGAAACAAATAAATAAAAGTACAATGAGATCAGCAAAAAAATTTTTTTCTAAAAAGCTAGACTAAACATGTGTTATATAGGAACGCCCGCATAGAAATCACTTCTGAAGTTATGCAACATTTCTAGATCAATTTTGAAAGTACCTAAAACAATTTTTTTCAAACAGCATTAAAATAAGAATCTCTTATATATACCATTGAAAGCCCATTTTGGACTCCAGCTATTCACGGCCAACAAATATTCATGGGAGCCGTCATGATTCCATCCAATAATCTTGACACAATGATCATAAACATGTATACCCATGTTTTTATTATAGATGCCTAAAAAAAAGTTAAACTGGACCAGTTGAGTTTTGAACAAAATTTTTTAAAGAGAAAGTTCAAGTTGGGACGAGATCAACTGTTGCGTTGGAAGTAAATTCTAATTCGTTAACCCTGAAAAGATAAATGCGAGACAAAATTGCAGTAAAAATTTGAACGTTTTTGTGTATTGAAGCGAAGGGAATGACGCAGTTTAAATTCCTGATTCAAGAATTTTGTATAGACACAAAAATTATCCAATTTGAACTTTGCTTTGGGTTATTGAAACGAAAATTCTGATTCATGTTTTCGTTTCAATAACCCAAAACAATTTTCAAATTGGATAATTTTGGTGTCAGTTTTTTCGTCTTAACAAGGATAAAAATCTCTAATTGAATTTTTATGTAAATTTTATAATCTTTATCAAAATGGATTTTTTTTAAACATTTCGTTTCAATACAAAATTTTTGAATCAGGAATTTAAACGGCATCAATCCCTTCGCTTCAATACACAAAACATTAAAATTTTGCAATTTTGTTTCGTATTTATCTCTTCAGGGTTAACAAATTAGAACTGACTTTCAACGCAACAGTTGATCTCGCCCCAACTTGAACCTTCGGAGCTACTTCGGCTGGGGAGACCAAGTCAATATGGTCTCAAAATTTATGTTAAAAATTTTGTTCGAAAATGCGCTTTTTAGGGGTAATTTTACATGAGAAACACGATTCTGATGTCACGATTCTGACAAATTTATATATCAAGAAAACCAGAGTCGACCAGATTCAACTATTTCCAGCATAGCATGATCACCACAAGGGCATTCTTGAATCAAGATGCATCTCTACCTTGATAATAATGCAAAAAGCTCTCAAAAACATTAAAGCACAGCACTACCGGCCCGAATGTCATGAGATCCAGCTTGACAAGCTCGAGTGAAGTGATATTTTTACCAAACAGAGAAGTGTAGACGTCATACAACGTGGGTTGATTCACCAACACTTTCAGACTTGCAATTTTATACACGTATTTGGCTAAACAAAAGTATTTGAATATACGCGAGTAAAAATAGCTAACCATAATTTCGTATAAAACGCTCTCGCCGATTCACACAGTTTTTCCTACATTTTCCAAGTCCTTTAGTCGGATAAAAAGTTTCTGGTAAACATGGATAGCCACAATCAGTAGCAATAGTGTATGGATAGCAGCTTTCGGTAACGATCCCACTTTCGAACCAATATATAAATGGTGTCAACGGATCCATGGTACCATTACAACTGAAAAAAATTTAAGTCAATCATACGTGGACAAGAGGGGAGGCATGATCTCCCGCATTCGCGAAAAAAATTAAGTACCCAATTCGAATTTTTTCGAGCAAAGCGCGAAATTTTTGAGATTTTTATGCAAAAAATGCGAATTGGGTCATCAAAAAATGCATAATTTGCCAAAAAATAATATGATTTTTTGGTGAAAGATGACTAAAAAATAACAGTTTTTCTATAAAAAATAGCATTTTTTGGCAAAAAATAGCGATATTTGAACAAAAATAGGCATTTTGGAGTTAAAAAATGATAATTTTTGATGAAAAAATGATCAAATTTTAATTTCTTAGGCTTATGGAAAGGCCTCCCGCGCAGATGGCCGGTACCCCACGCGCAGACGGCTGGTGCCCCCGCGCAGCGACCCAAATTTTGGACCCCCTGTAGTTCGGCTATGAAATTGATCACCTCACCCTGGATGCGTGAACACCTATGGCACAACCCCCTCCCACTCTCTGTACAACTCTGTTAGTTAAAAAAACTAACTCACCCGCCACAGTAATAACAGCACTCGATCAATTGCTGGGCAGAAATTTTTGGCCTTCTCAACCCGCTAGAAGCTATGCACATTCTATCACCAATTACAGAAACAGCAGCCATCGCCCAACATGATCCACATCTAAAGTTTTCAAGAATTATGAATCGTGAAAAATGGGGGTATACCCTCCTTGATCGACCACTTCAGTCAGCGACGTGCATTCAGGCCATTTATCAGAAGAATGAAATTCTGTTGGAATTCCTTCAACGGAAGATAAGATTTTTACATGCCTTTTGTAATGCTCTCTGAAGTCCTTTAAAAATAATCTATAGATAGATATAGGAGATAAGGAATTTTGGAAACTTATGCACTTTATCCCCCCAAAGTTTCGTTTCCATTCACACGTGCACAACCTCCCAAATTTCGGTGGGGGGGGGGTCGCCCGCAACCCACAGGCCAAAATGAGTTTCGCCAGCAAATTTTGCAGGCGAGACTCATTTCGCCCGTAGGCTGGTCGCGTTAGCCCGTAGAAAGTCACAAATTTCGGGGGTGTCTGTACACGTGTGGTTCCATTGTGTCGTTTCATTTGAATCGTTCCATTAGGCCCGCCACTAGCGGGCCTAATGGAACGTCAGCTAGTGGCGGGCCTTCGAGTCTATGCCAAAATTCGCATATTTAAGGTCGAAACAAAAAATTGTCACTTCTTGTAACTTTGGGTATCACTAGAGCGCACCCGATCCTGTTAAAAGTATAACAAAAGCCTACATTGCCTTCTACGATCTCATCAAGCTCTTCTAATTTCGTTTGTAATTCTGCACCTAATGAATCATTCGAAATAACAAACGATGAACGATCTTGATTTTCAATTCTAAACAAGCACAACTTGTAAAACTTGAACGCGCTGCAAATTAGTACAAGGTGTCCCCAAAAAATTCTACAGGGTGCCCAAAAAAACGAGAATTTTGTCAATTTTTTGGGGGCATTTTTTTGAGAAAATTATTTTTCTAAAAACATCATTTCTAGGGGTAAAAATGGCTGAAAAACACGAATCTAGCGTCCAAAAAATTTTTTGACCCCAAAAAATCCCCTAAAATAGCAAAAAAACGTGTTTTTTAAGCCCACATCTTAGAAAAATCGATATTTCACCAAGTTTTTTCATGTAAAACCGCATGATTTCTACACATACACCGTTTTCGGGTACGAGGAATCGATTGGCGCTGCTTTTAAAACGCTTTTTCTTATGTATTTTGTGCTATTTTTAGAGATATGCAGTTAACTAAAGAAGATTTGATTGAAATTCGAACGTTGATGAGTATTGGTTGGAAACCGGCGCAAATTCTGCAATAAGTGTGTCAATAACATATTGGGCCAGTCCTTATCTCAGACAGCTGCTGCGTGATCAAACAGCAGCTGCGCCGCAGCGCGCAGCAGCTATTTGGTCCGTGCAGCGCGCTGCGGCACAGCTGCTGCGTGGACCAAACAGTCGCTGCGGCGCAGCTGCTGTCTGAGGCAAGGACTGGCCCATTAACGCTTGTTAAAAGCAGCGCCAATCGATTCCTCGTACCCGAAAACGGTGTATGTGTAGGAATCAGACGGTTTTACATGAAAAAACTTGGTGAAATATCGATTTTTCTAAGATGTGGGCTTAAAAAACACGTTTTTTTTGCTATTTTAGGGGTCAAAAAATTTTTTGGACGCCGGATTCGTGTTTTGCAGCCATTTTTACCCCTAGAAATGATATTTTTTGGAAAAAAATTGGCAAAATTCTCGTTTTTTTGGGGCACCCTGTATTTTTAGCCAAAAATTCGATTTTTTCTCAGCATCTGTTTTTAGAGCGAATATGCCAAAATTCGTTTTTGCAAAAATTGTATGCGAAAATTAGCCGTGTCATGTGAAAAGTCTGTTGGAAAATTCGTTTTTTCCAAAATTGGCGTATGCGAAAAATCATAGAGCTGCCTTACTCAATAGCAGAAGGGTTCAAACGAGCTTCCCAAGTAGAATTCGGCAGCAAATTGAGCTTCTTTACAATCTCAGCCGCTCTCT
>JAQGBS010003917.1:0-10910 GCA_034698545.1 Acrobeloides obliquus
GTTACAAGCTCTTCGTTGTAATACACAATTCAAAAAAGTTTGTGTATTACAACGAAGAGCTTGTAACAAATTCAAACACAATTATCTCAAAAACTACAGCGATTCAGAATATGCGTAAAAACAAAAAATGCTCCATTTTTCATGATCTTTCCGAATATGTCATTTTTTCATATGATTGTAACTTACTGGACTGGTCCTTTAACTATCTTTTTTTTGATAAGTGACAAACTATCAGTTTTTTAGTGAACTTGTCACGAATCAAGTACAACAATCGACCCCAGGAGTGTAATTTTTTTCTTATTTTTAAAGAGTGTAATGTTTTCCTTATTTTTCATCAAAAACCTCATCAAATTTTTTAATCAAAAATGCCTATTTTTTACTATTTTTGAAAAAATTTGTAATTTTTTGTCAATTTTTGACATGTAAAAAATTTTTTGGAGGATTGAAAAAAATAATCCCCTCCTTTATGAGGGGGTTGAAAAAATAACCTCGGGGTTATTTTAGAAGAAATACGGTACATTTTTGCGCAATAAATTAGATATGCACTTGCTACTGTCCCAAGATTAACAAAGTGAATTGAAAAAGCTTCATATTTCTATCCGGAAGAAATATTTTTTTTAAAAACTTGATAAATCTAATTATTCTAAACCAATTCCAAATTTAATCTACTGCCAAATAAGATAAACTTTATTCTAGGACCTTAGAACAATTTTTTCCAATTTTCTTAACAACCTGATAAATTGAACGGGTTTTTTCAAAACTGCATGAATTGATGAGAAAGGATAAAAAAATTCCCAGACATTGAAAATGCACTTATGACAAGACAGATAAATAAATTTAATCTAAGGAAACGGCACGGAGCCCACCACATCATAAAAATATTTTTTACGGAACTAATCACATGCTCGATTGGCATCGAATCAAAATATAACAATTATATGGCTGCTTACTATGAGGAAGTCGAACAATATAGCCAAAAATTTATATGGTTTATAAATATTTTGGTGACGAAAATATGCATAAGGAATGAGGAAACTCATATTTTTGCATCAATGAAAAAGAGCACAAGAAATTTTTAATTTTTTCGGCATAAAGGAAAGCCGAGGGAGGTAAAAGGCACAAAGGAAAGCTGAAGAACGTAAAAGGCACAAAAGAAGGCCGACGAGCGTAAAAGGTTGAATAAAAAATTCCAGATTTTTTTTGAGTATAATAAAAATGCCCTTTTTAAAAGTATTAGTATTCCGTCATTGTTATATTTTTTAAAAATGGCGTATTTTTTTGATTTTTATAAGTGCAAAATTGGAATATATAGATTAGAAAAATGTGTCGAAAACTTTTTTTTATCATAGTGAAGTGGCAAGCGTCTCACTTTGCATGCGAATGGTCGAGGGTTCGATCTCACTATATAGTCCATTTTCGCCACCAATGGAAAAAAGTCCGGACGGGATGGTGAAGTGGTAAAGCTCTCGCTTTGCACTCCGAAGGGTGAGGGTTCGATCCCGGAGGTCAAAATCAGAAATATCATAATTCAAGATTTCATCATACAAACTACAAAAAATCCCGGAGGTTGATTCGAGAATCGAATCCTTGCCCTTCGGAGTGCAAAGCGAGAGCTTTACCACTTCACCATCTCGTCCGGACTTTTTTCCCATTGGTGGCGGAAATGGACTATAGCCTGTTTCAACTCACAAGTCCATCACTAATTCCCAACCCAGTAAGATGACAGTCAACATTAAGTTTTACAGGTCAAGGGTTCGAATCCCGTTGAATGGAGCTAATTTAAAATTTACGATAAAAATTTGGTTAAGTTTCGTTAATTTTATCCTCACGGAATCGAACCTGACGGTCTCAACGTTGCTTAACTTGCCAGATCGGACGGTCGATTTTTATCCACTTCACTACATTGCCGATATTTTTCGTATAATTTGCCATGAAAAATGTAATCCCTCGATACAGTCATGTGCAAAAAAACAAATTTGTTTACAACTTTTTTCATGACGAGATGCCAAAAAAGTGTCGGTAATGCAGTGCAGTGGGTGCCCGTCCTATCTGGCAAGTTAAGCAACGTTGGTGGGTTCGATTCCGCTAGGATCAAACTTTTGTTTTTCATGAAAAGGATGATAGAGAAAATCTATCGAATTTATTTTTATCTGTCATTATTTTCTTGAAATCAAAAAGTTTGACCCTAGCGAGATCGAACCTTGCTGTCTCAAAGCTGCTTAAATTGCCAGATTGAACGATAGCCTCCACTATCCACTGCGCTATGTTTCCCACACTTTTCTGGAATCTCGCCATGAAAAGACTATTTTTATAGAGGTTTTGGTACTTATGCACTATCCCCCCTCCTGAGGGGGGATTCTGCATAAATTTATGTAGAATTCCCAGGCTGAAAACAAACAAAAATCAATTTTTTATCTTTTTTAGGTCTTAGTTTAGACTAAAGGCTCAGGCTTTGGTTTAGGCTAAAAGGCTTAGGCTTAGACCTAGGCATAAGCCTAAACTTAGGCCTAAGCCTAGGCTTAAGCCTAGGTCTAAGACTATGATAAGCCTAGGTCTAAACCAAAGCCTAAAAAAGATGAAAAATTGATTTTTTTGTTTTGAGCCGGGAGGGGGGATTCTACATAAATTTATGCAGAATCCCCCCCCCCCCCTCTCAAGGAGAATAGTGCATAAGTGCCCAGGTTTCTTCTGCAGCAACTTGAATACCCTATTTTCGAAAACATCCACTAGAAGGACATCATAAACATCAGAAATCCACACTTTTGCAGCTTCAAAAATAACAGAAAAATGAAAAACAACGCTACAAAAATATCCGGAACATGACGTGATCCTTACCAAAAACATGAAAATAGAAAACACACAAGAAAACTTTTCTCGAATCCACGCCAAAAATCCTCTGGAAAAAAGCCAATTAAAAATGTATTCAAGTCGAAAATCTGGGGATAATTTGACGGAAGAGGGGTCAAATCCTCTTTTCTTTGCGCTGTCCACGCATGTTAAATTCGCAAAATCAGAATTGGAAATGGTTTAGAACACGCAAGATGGGGAAGAAGGAGACGAAGCTTAGCATGAGATAAATGAGGTTAAAACGAATATAAGAGGATGTGCTAAAGACATCTCATTGGAAGGACGATAATGGGGGGGGGGGAAGAACAAGAAGAATGAAGAAAAACGTCATTTCTCCTCATCACGCAATGTTGCTGCGTGGTTTTCGATTTGTAAAAAAATCTGTGTCAAAAATAAAAAAAAGGAATTTGTCAAAAATCAAATTTTGCTTGAAAAAAGATAGAAAAAATTTGTGATAAATTATTGTAATGCCGAGCATTCTAGAGAGCTACGAAGAGACGGTACTACTTTTGGCCTCAAGCGGGGTTTGAACCAGCATTGAGGGGGGGGGGGCGTGAGACAAGCCCAGTACCACCGAATCATGAAAAAAATTTTTGAAAAAAAGTTATATAGGCAAAATTAAAAATCAGAGTTTTATCGTGAACTTGGCTCAGTGGTAATGCTCCCAGATTCGAGTCTAATGGTCTCGGGTTCAAATCCCACCTGAGTCATGGAATATACCAAATTTATTTTTGAGGCAAAATCAATTCGACTCAAGTGGGATTTAAACCCGAGACCATTAGACTCGAATCCGGGAGCATTACCAATGAGCCAAGCTCCCGATAAAATGAGCCAAGCTCCCGATAAAATGAGCCAAGCTCCCGATAAAATTCTGATTGTTAATTTTGCTTTATGACAAATTTTTTATTTTTATATAATAACTTTTTTTATAACTTTTTTCAAATTTTTTTTGAACTTTATAAGGTTTTTCTTCAAAACAGAAATTTTTTCACAAAAAGCGATCTTCTACAAAGTAGTTCGCCGTGATCTCAAGATTTAAATAAAAAACATTTCAGCCCAAATGGATTTAAAATGATCGAGATATGGCCTTAAAACGAAAAAATACGAGTAAAACTCTTGTGAGACCCGTAGCTCAAAATTTTCCTTCCAGGTCATGCGCCGTTTTTATTGCGATGACTTATACTAAAAAGCCCCACCAAGCTTTTTCCCATAAGGGTACTGCCCCATGTGAGCTTTCCTAGTGAGATTAAAAGTTAATAAGAAAAATTGAAATATCATGTGGATATAATCCATCACCAAAAGTGGGCGAAAGAAGCTTAATTTTTACGTGTTCGTTTTCCTTACGTAAATTATGGCTGCTTAAGAATTAATAAAATTGCTAAAACTAACATTAATCAAGAGATGAAAAAATGATGTATCTTCGTTGGTGCCACCAGTCACTTTTTAGAAAGTCCATATCTGGTGACTAAATCATGAGCATAAAGTTCTACCGGATATGAATGAGTCTAAAATGAGATATGACCACGCGCACAAGAAAAAAGATCCCACTATCCAGCGACGTATGGAGAAGGGTCGACTAACAAGGGACCTTCAGGTCTGACAGACTCAGATTTGTTTGAGACCTAGCCCAAAAGTTAGAGGAAAAAATGTGGAAAATAATAATAGTCGCTTGATTGATTGGAGATAAATTTTTTGAGCTATGGGGTCATAAAGTTGCAAACTTTTTCGATTTTTAATTTTTTTTAAAGCACTAATACTTGGTTTGAAAAGACGTTTCAATAGGCCTCGATGATGCAGTGACAAAGCAACGGCTTCAAAACCACAAGGTCGCGGGTTCGAATCTCGCTTGAAGCCAATTTTTTTTTGCACAAAGTAAAAATCGAAAAATTTTCAACAAAAAAATTGGCTCCAAACGGGATTCAAACCCGCGGCCTTGTGACAACGAAGCCGTTGCTTTGTCGCTGCACCATCGAGGCTTGTTGGTGGAGAAACGTCAAACCAAGTACTAGTGCTTTTTTGCAACTTTATGACCCCTCAAAAAATTTATATCTAACAAATCAAGCGACTATTATATTCGTTTTTTCTACATTCCTAACTTTTGAGCTAGGTCTTGAAAAAATCTGAGTTTGTTAGACCTTGAAGGTCCCTTGTATGAGGTGGGGGTACTTTTATATTCTGTCTACACCACCCCTCAACTGTGCCACTTGGGGGGTAGTTAGTACAGTCACCCTTAAACACATATGCCCATAGGGGATCAGCATTAACACAGACAAAAAAATTTAGAGCTACCACACAATAGGGGGCCTTCCCTGATTCAGGAAAGACATGTGTATTGAAGCGGAAAGTCGCAAAAATGCGATTTTTGTCTAAGAATGACCCCTTTTGGGGTAAAAATATGCGGGAAAGAAAAAGCGTTATTAGACCAAAATATGTTATTTTCTCGAATTTTCGCGTCGATATACAGCTTTTCTTTTTTTCTTCAGATTCCCCGTCATTTTTACCCGTTTTTTAGGCAAAATCGCATTTTTTAGACATTTCGCTTCAATACACAATACGTCTTCCCTGAATCAAGGAAGCGTTTTTTTGCTTCCAAAATGTCAAATTCGGTTTCCCCCGCATGTTTTTACACCTAGAGGGGTCATTTCCAGAAAAATTTTTCACGTGACCCCCTATTGTGTAGTAGCTAAAAACATTTGTTCATGACAACTTTTTGAAATCAATATTTCTCCTCTGACACGTGTCACCATTTTTTCGCATAATTAAAAATTATTCCTGGAAAAAATTAATTGGTTCTAGCTAAAAAATTATCTATTTTTAAGATCTTTTTCTTGAAAAAATATTTGCCTTCTTGGCTTCTTCTCCTTCTTATTCTCGATTATTTTCAAACAAATTTGTAGCAAGAAAATGAAACCCAAAGAATAACAAATAATGAAGATATCAATCTATCTATTTTTTTTAAATCTGAGCCAATTAAACTTTTGTCTGTTCAATTTTATGAGACAAAAATATGGTAGCGCGTGTTTTCTTGCACTTTTAAATTTTATACATGTGATAAGGGTGTAAAAACAGTTGAGGACGGGCACTTGAGGATAAGACATTTGAAGATGAGGCATTTGAGGACGGGAAATTTGAGGATGGGTGCTATTTAGGGTCTAAAAAAACATATCCCATCATTGTTCCTCAAATGTTCCGTCCTCAAATGTCCCGTTTACAAATAGCCGTCTTCAAATAGCCATCTTCAAATGTCTCATTCTCAAGTGCTCGTCCTCAACTGTCGCTACGTCTTAAGAATACAGTCGCCGTTCCATATAGTGACATCTCTATATATCTCGACAACGATAACGATTCAGACTTTACTGTAAAAACAAAAAATGCTCCATTTTTCATGAATTTTTCAAATATATATAAATTATGTAAACTTTGCTAATCTAAAGAATTTTCAATTTTTACATGCGTACTTTGTTAGCGATTTTTACATTTTTAGATGATTTGTTGAGGGGGTAAAAAATCGTGATCTATACAAAGAAAGTCAATTTTCTCGAAAACTACAAAGGCTTGGGAAATAGTTTTGGTGCCATTGGAAAGGGCAGCGATGGGCATTTCGAGATATCGCCTCTTAAAATTAAAATCTAGAGATTTCGTGTTAGAGATTTTATGGTTTAGAATTTTGTGTTAGAGAAATTGAGTTAGAGATTTTGTGCCATGATCAAATGTAGTGCTATGGAAGAGAACTTTGTAACAATGGTTGGCGGGGCAGCAGTTACAGATTGTGCTAGTGCTCCTGCCGGCACTTGCGTCGGTAATTATTGTTGTCTTTCCAGCCAACAACCTTTTAATTGTAACGACTCGTCAGCATTGTGCAATACGACATTCTTTAATGTACCAAATCTTGCTACAAACGATGTTGACGCTAACTGTAACGATATGAATAAGAAAAAATATTTCCATTGTAATAATATAGTCTGATTTGGTCATTTTAGCTAGCAAAGGTTTCCTCTCTGCTTGTCCATTTACTTGTGGAGCATGTTGCCTATTTTCATCATTGTCAAGCTGTACTGGAACTTACTGTAAGTCACTCACTGTTAAAAATTATTTTAAAAAATTTAAGCAGTAGCTACAACAACAACTACTACTGTAGCTGCACCAGGTGCACCAGCTCCGTCGGGAACCTGTGGATCTGATTCAAGGTACTTTTACATAGCTTAGATGTCATCAATAGCAAATTTGAAGATGTTCTACTTGGATAGCAAACGGCTTCTGCTCCAGCACTTTCTACAATACAGCTCAAAAAATGCAATATTGTGGTGTTGCTTGTGGTTTATGCAGTGGAAAATAACAATCGGAATAAAATATCAGAGAAATCATAACTTGTTATAATTTTTTATTTTATAAAGAATTTTAAAGGCAGAAAAGAATCATTTTTAACTGGTAAACGAAAAGTATATTACGAAAAGTGTGCTGTACAAAAATTCTGTACGAAAGTTATGTACGAAAAGTGTTTGTACAAAAAATAACTGTCCATGCGAACCACAATTGTACGAAAAGTTATACTGCCGACCTGTTATGTATTGATCTGATTGTGTGTGTGATATGTTATGTTCATAGGCGTAGCTTCATGCGGGGGGGGGGAGTGGTTCATAATAGTTTCAGAAGGGATCTATTTGAGCTTGGATCTGTGGGTCTTGTAGACCCTGAGGATACCCTCTCAGCTTACATCTTTACCCTTTGCTTGATCTTAGCTACACCTATACTTATTTCTTTATCTTATCATGTGCTATTTTTGCGTTTCACTTTGCTTAATATAATTTTTGTTGAAAAATAAACTTGTGACAACTTGTTTCAAATTTGTTTATCCATTGGATAAGAAATACACACACAGAGACAAATAACACATTATTTATAGCTAATAAAAAAAGGATTGAATTACACTCCAAGTGGCAATTCATACAACAACTGATATGTTAAATTGGTTTAAAATGTGTACAAAATCACATAAAATCCATATTATGCAAACAAAAAATTATGAGATTTTCAATAGTTGAGTATTCACATATTCACATCATCAGGATCGTTTCTATTTTATGGATTGTGGTTTGACGTGTGTTGAGAGAGGAAGGTCAAGGTTTTATACAAGCAGGAATGAAGACTTTGAATCTTTGGATGGAATTTGGAAAAGTCGAGCAAAAAAGAAAGTGAAGATGGTCTATTGAGATGAACAAGGTGAAGATGGTCTATTGAGATGAACAATCGAAACAGGCACATTCTCGAGCACTGGTGACTTCTAGGACACGTAGACCTTCCGAACAGGTGACATTAACTGGGATCTAAAATTTAAAAAAATAAATTTTTGAATAAAATTTAAAAAATAGGGAGAGGGAGGAAGTATACATACAACTATTAAAGTTGGGATACCTTAGAAAAATTTACGGAGCTCTTGTGGATCAGGGGGTCACCCCAGAGTCAAAAATCAAAAAAAATTTTTTTCGATTTTTGACCCTAGGGTGAAGCAGGGTCTATAATAGCTCAAAATTTACCTTTTCAACTTCAATCATTTTACAACATTTAGCATGAATATGATGGGTACCATCGATAACATTTAGAAATGAAAGAGATCTACAGAAACCGCTACACCGGTTCACAGCTACAGCAACGAGATCACAACCCGATATATCGATTATGTATTTATGGCCTAAAAAGAAATTTTTAGTTTTAGATTTTGAAGGCTGGGGAGGGGGAGGGAGATATATATATACAAGTACTAAGTAAGAAAAAAGTTGCCATTTTGTTGATATTCGAAAAGTTCATGAAAAATGGAGCATTTTTTGTTTTTATAGTAAATTCTGAAACGTTATAGTTTTCGAGATAATTGCGTTTGAAATTTTGAATTTGTTACAAGCTCTTTGTTTTAATACACAAACTTTTTTGAATTGTGTATTACAACGAAGAGCTTGTAACAAATTCAAACGCAATTATCTCGACAACTACAACGATTCAGAACATGCCGTAAAAACAAAAAATGCTCCATTTTTCATGATCTTTCCGAATATCAACAAAAATGGCAACTTTTTTTTCACTGGACTGGTCTCGAAGCCCTGTTCATAATCATTTTTAGTTCCATTTAGAAACCCTGTTCTAAATCATTCTGATGATTTGATTTTGATGAGTTAAAAGTGCATTCCCAAATTGTATTTAGGGATAGCCTTTCAAAATAGAATCTAGTTTTCATTTTGCATTTTTGTACCGTGATCTTTGGCCACTCGACTCATGTTTAAGAATTGTGTTGTGCTTTCATCAAATTTCTCCCCCACATCACTATCACTACCAATTATCAAATCTTTTAAGCGTGTGAAACTAGATGCCACTAATCCGATTTGGCACCCCCAGACAAAACACAAACTTCATAAAACAGCATCTGATCACACCACACAAAACATGATCACTACACACAATTTATTCTTAGTAGGTATTTTCAATTTTTAGTGAAGAAATTTTTTCGAATTTTTGTTTATTTTGGAATTGAAGCATTTTTATGCTTGTTTTGGCTCATTTTGGACAGAGAAAGTGTTGCCAGATTGGAAGAAATGAGCGCGTCAACGCGTTAAGATGGTTTCTGAGTGGTTGACTCGAATTTCAATTTTTACGGACGTAGAAAGATGAGAGTGTTAAAAATAGGATTTTTGAAGTCACATAAAGAATATGGTGGTAAAATTGTCGCTAAAATTTGGAGATAAAAATTCGGTTTGGCAAAAATGTTGAATCGAAAAAAATTATAAAAATGGCCAAAAAGGTTGCGACTAGTTATGGACTAGGGAGCGAATGGGTGATAGCACCCAAGTTCACCCACTCAGTGATCCAATGAACACAAGAACTGTGGAACACTGAACAAAATGTGCTCAGAAAACATATTGTGTTCCCAATTGGAACACTAGAACACAATTTGACTTCTATACTCGAAAAACATTGAGTTCTGTGTACGAACACAAACGGGATAACACATTTGTGTCGAATCAGCAAATGGTCATTTCATTAAGTTTTTGCTCTTTGATAAGTTCGACAGAAATTCAGACAACAAAGAAATTTATTATTTTTTAGCTAAAGAATAATGATAAATTTCTTTGTTGGCTGGTTTCTGTCGAACTTATCAAAGAGCAAAAACTTGGTGAAAGACCTTTTACTGATTAAAGATGCTACTTAGGCCCGTTTGTGTTCTTGTGTTACAAACAGCGCTCGTTACAGATCGACTGAAAACTATCATCACTGTTAATTTCTTTTTTTTTCAACAATTTCAAAAATCTTCATTTTTTACCATTCGTTCTTTCAATATTAAAAAAAAAATTTGTGCCCCCACCAATCAACAAAGTTCAGTGCCTTTTTTTATCACTCGTCCTTACAATATTAAACAAATTTGTGCCCCCAAAAATCAACAAAGTTCAGTGCCATTTTTTATCACTCGTTCTTCCAATATTAAACAAATTTGTGCCCCCGAAAATCAACAAAGTTCACGTGCCATCTTACAAAGTTCAGTGCCATTTTTTACCCTTTTTTCTTCTTCCAATAAAATTTGTTGCCCCCCAACAATTAAATACAAACGAACTTTTTTACACAAACGTTAACAATCTTAACATCTTTTTCTCCTGCAATAAAAATTTTCAAGTAAAAAGAAAGTTTTTGTTGACGCCGAAAATTTTATGACCCCCATTAATCACGGGAATGTTTTGATAAATAATATACAATAAAGATTTCTTAACAGAGAAATTCGTCAAGCATTGTTAGTTTGTTGTACCCAGAAGGGAATTCTTTGATCAAAAGTTATTAGTTTAAACAAGTCTACTCTTTGGACAAATTTTTTACAAAAAATTTTCAGATGGAATTCGAACCCGAGACTGTTAGACTTGAAAAGCACTACCACTGAGCCAAGTTCACGATAAAATTCTGATTTTTAATTGTACTTGTGACAATTTTGGGGAGGGGTACTTTAAAAATTGGTCATTAAAACTCACCGACTATAGAACAAGTCTGCATTGCACGACAAGAACCCGTGGAGATCAATAAAGAACAAATAA
>JAQGBS010003918.1:0-10910 GCA_034698545.1 Acrobeloides obliquus
CCCCCCCCCCCCACGTGCTATTGTTAAGTTTGATAAAAGTGAAAAAAAACTATCTCAAATCTTGGTCAAAATTGCCAAGATTTGGTCAAGATCAAGATTTTGTTAATAAAATCTTGGTTGGGTACTTTTGCCGATCTATAATATTGACTTTTCCGATATCGATGAATCACTAGGGGAGCATACATGGATAGAGGGGTCCACTTTTTCGAAAATTTTGCGGGGGAGAGAGGTAATTTGTCAACATTTTTTCACTAAAAATGACTCAAATTTGCTATTTTTGCTCAAAAATGGTTATTTTTGTCAAAAAAAACATTTTTTAGCTATTTTTTGGCCAAAAATGTCATTTTTTAACCCATTTTTTGCCCTTCGGCCGAAAAATTGCAGAGGGAGGGTCAGGTCTCAAAGTGTGGAAAGTCCACTAGTGGACCCACCATTCACATATGATGGGGGAGGAAGGGTATCTTTTGTTTTTAATGTAACAATTATTTCTAGTAATTAGCTCTTTATAACGATAATAAATTTTAAAAATCTATATATTAACAAAAATGGGTTTGATAGAAAAAAGATAAAACTTTAAAAAATTATTCTCAATCTTCAAGATCACGCACAACTCGTATCGCCGCAGTTTTTGCTCCTCCTAGAGTAAGGTGCTGACTTGTCATGGTGACATTGCCTTTTCCTTCTATTATTAATCTGACAGCATACCAAACTACCTAGAATAAAAAATATTCTAAAAAAAATATTAAGGCCGGTACACGGGTTCCCAAAGTTGTATAAAAGTTCCCCGAGATTAGAACGAAATTGATATCCTGGGAAGGCGTTAGGACAGTTTATAGCAAAGTACCAAAGAGGAATTTACAGGACATGTGACATGTGCCCGGCACGTCACATATTCGAAATATGTGACGTGCTGGCACATGTGCCAAGATGTGCCCACGGAACATGTGACGGACGTGACGTGCCGGCACACGCCACCGTTAACCTCTGGCGTAGGCAAATCAAGTCAATCAAACATTTTTTAGGTTTTTTGTCATCAACTATCAAGCTGTGTCAAAAAAATTTTGGAGCATATTTTAATCAAAATTTGTCAATTAAAGTTCATACGTGTGTGATCACAACGGCAAATCTTTTTCCTTCTTTATTTGTACCATATTCTGTATGGACTACCTCTCCATGTGGTTCGCTATCCAAAACATCATTAACATAATCCGAGAAATTGCCCATTTTTAAGAATAGTCAATTAAACGTAAATAACTAAAAAGAAAAAAATTACACTGAAAAATAATCAACTCGTCTAAAAATACGAGAACATAACCCAACTTTCGTAACTAGTATAGTTGAAGCGTCGCACTAAAGCCCAAGGTTAAAGGACCAGGCCACTGAGATACCATCCTATGACAAAAATGATATATTCGGAAAGATCATGAAAAATTAGGCATTTTTTGTTTTTACGGCATCATCTGAATCGTTTTTCCCATCGAGATAAATGCATTTGAAAATATGAATTCGTGTACATGTTTTCTTGTAATAATCAAACCTTTTTGAATTTTTTGCGGAAAAATCGTGAAAAAATAGCATCAATCGACAGGAAATTTTATGTTGAACAACTTTGCTAATTGAAGTTTGCGTAAAAAATTATTTTCTTCGATCAAAAATGCATTATAAGTTTAAATTCATACAGGGTTTTCGTTTCAATATACAAAAATTTAAACTTATTTTGTATTTTTGATCGAAGAAAATATTTTTTACGCAAACTTAAATCAGCAAAGTTGTTCAGGATAAAATTCTCTGTTAATTGCTATTTTTCACGATTTTTCCGCAAAATATTCAAAAAAGTTTGATTATTACAACGAAAACATGTACACGAATTCATATTTTCAAATATCTCGATGGGGAAAACGATTCAGATGATGCCGTAAAAACAAAAAATGCTCAATTTTTCATGATCCGAATATACCAGTGCGACGCGATACTAGTTTCCAACTTTTTCCTTTGTGTAACAAATGAAAAATTTTTTAACCCTTTGCTGAATTAATAACTTAGAACAATTATTAAATCATGATAAATTAATGTAGAAAACTTTGTGGGGTTAATAATTTAGCAACAAAGCTATATACTACAACCAACTGTTATCGATCATAGTTCACATTTCTCAAGAATAAAACAAAGACACATTCTTAATCGGAGAATGGCCATTGAGCTGCCTAATTTATTTTTTTCAACAAAATTTGATCTGCTCAAAAGACAACTATTTATTAAATATTCCGCTTTTTTTATTCGTATTTTCAACAATGAATAACGTTGAAGATCAAATTCCATGCAAGAAATCTATTGAGCTTTCAAAGCCGAAGTTTGACGGACAAATTTTTTCAAATCCAAACAGTTTTTCGACATGGAAAGGTATTCCGGGTACTCTATCATTTATGAGCTATAAAACTAGCTTAGCGCTGAGAAAAGGCACTATAATCCCGTCACAGGTTAATTTTAAAATAAACATTTGTTTATTCAAATTTTTAGGAGGTATTGACAAAAGATTTGCCTGTTATAAAGCCCAAATTCGATCTTAAAACATCACTGTCGGCAACTTGGTTAGGGCATGCAACTTTATTTGTGCATATGAATGGAGCTAACTTTATTACAGACCCAGTAAGTTTTTATAATGCGTACAATTTCACGCAGACATTTGGGGGTCTGCGTACTTTTTGCTTTTTATACCAGTGTTGTATCACACAAAAGCGATTTTATGGGACTAAAATTTTTCTGATAAGAATTTTCGAGGAAGCACAAGTAAAGTAAAGTCATGTAAAATTGTGCATAAGGCATTTCCTAAAGCACGTATGAAGTTGACAGTTTGAAATTTTTCAAGCAACTTTTTTCCGTCTTCCCAATAAGGTAGAGATTTGATTTAAAGGGACCATGACTTAGGTTTTGCCAATTTTTTTTAAATTAATAAAAGATGAGTTTTAACCGAATTTTTTCGGGCGATCACACATTTGGTTGTTGGTAATCTGGAGAATTTTTTGTAAAAAAAATTATTGAAAAATCATACGTTTTATCTGAGATATAGCTATTTGGAGTTTGGACCCAAAATGGCCATTTTTGAAAAAATGGGCATTTTGGGTCCAAACTTCAAATGACTATATCTCGGATAAAACGCGTGATTTTTCAATAATTTTTTTATAAAAAATTCTCTAGATTACCAGCAATCAAATGTGTGGTCGCCCGAAAAAATTCGGTTGAAACTCATCTTTTTATTAATTGTTCTTAAAAAGTTGGCAAAACCTTAGCCATGGTTAGTGTCCCTTTAAACATAATCTGATAGCTTAGTGATGCCCCAACAAAGTCAAAAAAACCGTATCAAAAAATCTTTTAACAGTGATGAGAAATAGCATTGCCAAAATTGGAAAAAATGATAAAGAATTTAAAGTTATGGAACGACGTGACTCAGTGGCGCAGTAGGTTGCGTGTTTGGCTGCTGCCCGAAAGGTCGCGATTTCAATACTCAGCCTTGTCGCTTGGTTTTTGCCCAAAATTGGTCTCAATTTTGTAGAATTGTCAAAATTAAGACCAATTTTGGGCAAAAACCCAATATAAAAATCGAAAAAAAGGCATAATTTTCAAAAAATCATATCTCCACAAGTTAAAAAGCTTTTTCAATAATTCCTTTTGTAAAAAATATCTCAGGATCCCAACTTTCTTTTATGAAAAAAATTATTAAAAAATATTTTATTTTCAACAAGATATGGATTTTTGTAGTTGGTGGCTTTTCCAATTTTTCATTATTTTCAAAAATTTGCCAAAAATCGAGTTTAGTTCGAACTTCTTCGAGCGACACCAATCCTGAAAGTTGGGATCCTGGGATATTTTTTACAAAAGGAATTATTGAAAAAGCTTTCCAACTCCCAGAGATATGATTTTTTGAAACTTATGCCTTTTTTCAATTTTTGTCTTATTTCCAAAAAGTGCAAAAATCGAAAAAAGGCATAACTTTCAAAAAATCATATTTCCACAAGTTAAAAAGCTTTTTCAATAGTTCCTTTTATAAACAATGCATCAGCTTACCAACTTTTAAGATTACTGTCGCGTGAAGAAATCCGTCCTATACTCGATTTTTGGCAAAGTTTTGAAAATAAAGTAAATTTCAAAAATCGTAATTTTCAGTATTTTTGGGCTAAAAATTCGAAATTAGAAGCTTTTTCAATCAAATTTTTCTAAAAAAATGGCTTGATAGGGCGTTTGAATAAGCCATTGGGGGCTGAGATGGATGTAAACTTGATTTTTGAATTTTTGAAGTACTGGAGTAAATTGTTGAACAATTTTTAAAATGTTGATTTTTAAGGTCTGGAGCAGTTATGCTGCGCCTAGCGTTACCCTAGGGCTGACTCAAAAACGCATTTGTCCTAGTCCATGTTCAGTCGAGGAGCTACCTCATTTGAATTTTGGTGTGATTTCACACAACCATTACGATCACCTAGATCAATATGCAGTTCAAAAAATTTCTGAGTTAAATCCTGAAATGAGATGGTTTGTACCACTTGGCTTGAAAAGTTGGATGGAAGATACCATCAATTTAAGTTCCATCCAAGTAATCGAAATGAATTGGTAAGAAGATTTTTTTTCATTCGATAACTTAAAAAGATCTAGGGATGAAGAACAGATTATAAAAATTGAACAAGAAACCTTCCATATTTGGTGCATTCCGGCGCAGCATTGGAGTCAACGCACGTTATTTGATAGAAATAAAGTACCAAAAATTACTTTTAGGCTACAATGGGGCTAACGTGTAATATTTTTAGTCTTTATGGAGTGGCTGGGTTGTCTTAAATCAAAGCCATCGATTTCTCTATACAGGTGATACAGGATTTTGTGAAAAAGAATATAAGAAAATCGGAGAAAAATTCGGATACTTTGATTTAGCTGCAATTCCAATCGGCTGTTATTCACCTAGGTAAAGCTTCTTTTAGATGAAAAGCTTTATGAGAAAAATTAAGATCAATTATGTCAAGCCAGCATATAGATCCAGAAGAAGCAGTAAAAATTCACAAGTTAATTAATGCAAGAAATTCTATAGGAATTCATTGGGGAACCTATGATATGGATTCATCAGAGGTAAACGGGTTATTCTACTACTAGAAACATGTGTTGTTAATATACTATTGTGTCCGAATATTTTGTGTTGGTTCGAGTACCGAAATATATTTATTGACTATCATCATCAAACAAGAATATAATCATATTTACAGTTGCATAGACCCCGGTCCAAAATTTTTGTTTTTATGACCCACCCCCGCAGTTTGGCGACCTTTTTTTAGAAGGGGTTCCCCGGCACCGGGGGACCGATGACCTACTCTCTTCCACATCATGACCTACCCCCGGTCGAATTATACCGGGGGTACCGGGGTTGTGCAACTGTGCTCATGTTTAACGAAAGGCAAGACTAGGGGGTCCAAATCTGATTTTTTATGAACGACCCCTAAATTTGAAAAAAATTAGAAATTTTTGAAAATTTTTGAGGTAAAACAATGAAATTTCGATTACGATTTCGACGTTATCGGATAGTTGGTCGACCCAGACAGTTGGTCGATCGGACACTTGGCCGATCGGACAGTTGTTCGACCGACAGGGGCCTTAGGCTTAGGTCTTAGGCCTTAAGCTTAGGCCTTAGGCTTTAAGCTTAGGCCTTAATTTTAGGCCTTAGGCTTAGGCCTTGGGTTTTAGGTTTAGACCTTAAGCTTAGGCCTTAGGCTTAAGTTTTAAGTTTAGATTTTAAGCTTAGGCCTAGGCTTAGGCTTTGGCCCGAGTCGACCAATTGTCCAATCGGCCAAGTTTCCGGTCGACCAACTGTCCGGCATTCCGATTTCGACCCCCAATTTCGTTTCGATTTCGACTCTTCCGACGCATCACTATATAACGTATTTTCTCTAAAATAAGCACCCGGGCTTTTTTCAACCATTCTACATGAACCGAAAAAGTCCAAAAAATTTTAAAAAAACCCCGTGTCCTGGGGCTAAAAAAAGTTTTAATTTTAGAAATTTCTGCGTCCACCTTTGGCTTTACAAGAGGCAGCTAAAGAACAAGGGTTACGAGAAGGAGAATTTTTCACTGTTTGTCATGGTGAAACTGTAAGCTACCCATTTTCGAAGAATGAAGCGCTTAAGCCATTTCTCCATGATGGATTTTAATAATGAGAAAAAATTTTATTTATTTTTTTAATAAATTTTCAGAAAATACAAATATTGTTTAATAATTACTCCTCTATTTAAAAACTTTCGAACAGAATGCTATCTAAAGGTCGCAAATACATCATGTCAACATTACGTCAACGGATTGACAGACTGCAATTATGTTGACGTAGAACCCATAATCATGATGTTGACTTACGTCAATGTGCATGTTGACTTAAAGGGCCAGTCCAGTAAGTTACAACCATATGAAAAAGTGATTTATTTGGAAAGATCATGAAAAATGGAGCATTTTTTGTTTTTACGGTATTTTCTGAATCGTTGTAGTTTTCGAGATAATTGCGTTTAAAATTTTCAATTTGTTACAAGCTCTTCGTTGTAATACACAAACTTTTTTGTGAAAAAATCGATTTTTGCATCAATCTTTTAAATTCTCATAAAATGAATATTGTAGCAATTTTTTATAGCTAAATGAGGCGAACAAAATGACACCAAAATTATCCAATTTGAACATTGTTTTGGGTTATTGAAACGAAAACATGATCAGAGTTTTCGTTTCAATAACCCAAAACAGTTTTCAAATTGGATAATTTTGGTGTCATTTTATTCGTCTGGTGAGTTATAAAAAAGTTTCCTATGTCTTTTTTATGAAAACTTTAACATCTTTGTAACGTAGGGAATTTTGTTGGATAAATTTGAATTTTGTTGTGTATTGACACGAATACTTGGGAAAAGTTCAACAACATAAAAATCCTTCAGTTTTGCTTAAAAAATAACTTTATTGACCAAAGTTGCCCAAAATTTTGTGCTCTACAAGATAGGCTTCTTAAAAAACTTTTTTCGTGACCCTGATCTTGTAAGCAAAAGATTAGGCTTTAGGTTGATGAAAATCAAACAAAGAATTATAAGCAATTCTTGGTTCGACATTGAATAACATTTCTCGGAACACTTACTCATAAATTATTGCTTTGTCACCAACTATATTTTTTGTTACTCATCCTACATACAGGGTGGCTAAAAAAGTGGATTTTTGCGATTTTTCGACCAAATCTTTTGCAAAAAATTTTTTTAAATTTTTTTCTAAAATAATCCTCTGAGAGGTTTTTTATGCGAGGAATTGATTGAGCGTATTGAAAAATCTTGAAAACACTTCTCTGATCCCAAATCAGCCCCCTAAAAAATTATAAAGAATTGCAAAAATTCGATTTTTTTGGGCTGATTTGGGGTCAGGGGGAGCGTTTTCAAGATTCTTCGATGCACTCAATCAATTACTCGCATAGGAAAACCCTGGAGGTATTTTAGAAAAAAATTTTTTGGCAAAAATTTCGTCGAAAAATCGTAAAAATCCACTTTTTTAGTGTAAAAAGTGTTATGACCTCAATAAAATCTATTTTTTGAATAGCGAGTGATTCATCGGTAATTTCCGTTTTTGCTTCAAAATAAATTTAAATATCTACCTTATGCATATAATCAAAGATATCCTAGCAACTCATTTTTTTAAAAATTTTTTGCATATAAAAGAGCTCAAGAGTTTGAAACTTCACAAATACTTCATTCAGTTTCAAAGAGTATAAAATGGTCTGTGGTCGGTTATTCGTCATAGCAATTTTCGTGCTTTGTTTGGTTAGTATGACAGAGTCAAGGCCAAAACATTGCATTATCGAAACGAATCAGGTATTGTCTGGTTTTTGAACCAAAAAGAAGTACCGGGTGTATTAATAAACCGGAATTTGGGCGATTTTTTCATGCTTGTTCAACCCGAAATTTTTTTCAAAAATGACCATATTAGGGATAATTTTATGCGGGGAATCGGTTGCGCGCATTTCCAATGATTGAAAACCCTTTCTTGACCCTGAATCAGGGAATCAGAGTGTGTGTATTGAAGCAAAAATGACTTTTTGGAGGTAAATTTATGCGAGGAATCGATTGCGCGCATTTCCAATGCTTGAAAACGTTTCCCTGATTCAATGAATCGGGGTGTATGTATTCCTTTACTTTTTAGGGGTTATTTGAAAGAGGAGTGTGCATAAACTGGGGACATATTCCAGCTTGTTCAGCCGAAAGACATATTGATCCGTACAACTCATACTGTTGGAATCCGGCGGATTAATTTCTTTAGATAACAATTCATTCATGAGTTGATTTTTTTTAACTTAAGAATTAAAAAAAGATAAAGTTTATTCATTTTTACAGGGTACACTTTGTGTCACTCTTATCAAAAATCTCGGCGCGCATGGCCTAATGGCTATGGCGCTGGCTATTCATGTTAAAACCCGTTCCCGCCCATAATACTAAAAAAAAGTCTGTACGAGATGGTCAATTGGTTCAAGAAGCTGACCGTGCAATCTGGCAAGTTAAGCAACGTGTCCACCGTATTCGGTAAGACTCAGATCTTACAGTAAGGATTATGCCCTTTTATAGACCAGTTGATAATCTCGTTCGGACTTTTTTTGTATTATAGGCAGAAAGTGTGTTAACATGAATGGCCAGCGTTCTAGCCATTAGGCCATGCGCGCCCAGCTTTTTGAACTTAGAATTTACAATTAATTATTATTTACATTTTCTTGGTATAAATTAAACCATTGTCCATATACATCAAGAGGCGATAACTATTTTCTTCGAAGTTGGCTAAAAATAACCAGTGAAAACAAAAAAGACGACTTTGATTCTTTCAATGTTTGTATAAAAAGAATACTCTCATGATTTTTACCGATCGGCCAACTAGGGGGAGGAGATCCCTATTTCGTTATCCCCTACGCCACTAGCCTAGCCCCTATTCACGTATAGAGCGTTCATTTTGGTCTGCAACATCAATGTTTTTAGTCGTTCTCGCAGCCCCTCTACAAATTACTATGCGGTTTTTTTAAATGGTAGCTGAACAATGGCCAAATAAATGTTGATAAAAATTTTCGAAATCCGTTGATCCTAACATTGCCAAAAATTACTTTGAAGTTTTCAAAGTCGATTTTCTTCATTTTAGAAAAATGTTAGAAATTTAATTTTGTTATAAAAATACAGTGCCTTAGTCCCTCTAACACATACAAAAAACCGTATATAAAAATTATTTAACAGTGGCGAGATATTTGACTTTGAAGTTGATAGTCAAAAATGAGGCAAAAACAAAATGACGCACCCGGGAATCGATTTCTCGCCTTCATGGCTGCTAACTGAACGCAGTAACCACTACACCATCGCCACATGGTGTAGTGATTAGCGCATTCAGTTAGCAACCAGAAGGTCGAGGGTTCGATTCCCGCGTTATTTTGTTTTTGAGTTATTTTATTTGTTCAAAAGTACAAGTAAAATCGGGATATGAGAGTTTCGGATAAGGATTTGAATTTTTGGCTTTTTGATTTGAAATGAATTTCCAAAATTTTCCCAGGATTAATCTCACTAAATAAATTCAACTTGAAGCGCGCTCGAACCATTTAACAATAGTACTAGGGGCCTTCGAATCTTCGAGAAATATCACGGTGGCGCAAGTGGATAAAGAAATGTTGCCGGTTTGTAGGTTCAACTTCAAAAATCTCTAACTTCTCACTGGTAAATCGAAATCCGGAAATTCTTTTTGCATTTTATTCCCCAAACAAAATATTAATTTTGTAGTAAGCGATTTTTTCTGAAATCTTTCTTTTGACCGAAAACATTAACTTCCAAATTTACGTTGTTGAAAAACTCGAATCTACGATACCCAACTTCAAAAATCTCTTCGGAGACTAATCCGATTCCAATAATTCTTTTTACATTTTGTAATTTAGGTAAAATGCAAACTTTTTATTGAGCGATTTTTTTCTGAAACCTCTGTCCCGCTGAGATATATGACTTTAAAGTTTTAGGTGAATCTACAAACTGGCAACATTTCTCGATCTCTTTTACTTGAAACCGCGCCACCGTGATATTCAAGCGCCACGATCCTTTTTTATTTAAAAAAATTACTTAATGTAAACAGCTTCAAGCCAGCCACTTCCACTAGGACCAACAAAATTTTGATCAGTATACCCATAACGCTTTATACGACTCTGACTTTTATATAAATTCATTTGTGCTCTACCAGCTTGACATATTGTAAAATTATATAGAAAGAAAAATATTGCCAAAGAAAATAACGAAAACAACTTCATTTGCAGATTAAAAATATAAATGAAAAAGAAATAATATGAAAAACGTGGTGGAATTGAGAAATATTACTTTTTGCAAACTGGTATACCAGTTTGATTGTTTTGAATTATTGACTTGTTTTTGTTAGAGAAAGATATTTTTGAACACTTCGAAAGGTTGTCAATAACTAGTGAATTTCTTAAAGTGTAAATTTACAAATGCGACTCTTTCAATTTCTTCAATCTTCTTATATATTATAAAACGTGTAATGTCTGTCTGTTCGAACTAACTTTTGAAGGTGCGATCCAAAATCCAAACTGTTCACACGATATACCATGTTAGAGAGAAGACAATTCTAAGATTTTTCATATCAAAATCGAGGGTACCCTACTGGGAAAATTTACAATTTTCAGCCCTGACCAATACTTTTTGACGTTTTTTGGAGCCCACAACAATTTTTCAACAAAAAATGTTATACTTTTTGCGGAAATCGTTGAAGTTAACGGCGTCTAGCCAATTGTAGGCGCAGAGTTCTTCCATGTGGGTTTCAGCTGACCAGTCCAGTAATTTACAACCATATGAAAAAATGATATATTCGGAAAGATCATGAAAAATGGAGCATTTTTTGTT
>JAQGBS010003919.1:0-10906 GCA_034698545.1 Acrobeloides obliquus
TGGACCACCAAAAATTCGAAGGGCTTGAAGCTAAAATTTTGAAGAAATTTTCGAGAGAAGTAAAAATTCTTAGTCTCTTCTTGTTCTCCCTTATCCATCTATATAAACTTCCTGATCCATCTATGGTTTATTGTACCACTTAAATGGTCCACTTTTTTGCCAAAAATTCAGACTTTTTCCAATTTTTAGAATTGTTCTTGATGTTTCAAAACTATATGTATCGGCTTCTTGGTTTTAATTATTCTATACACATAATTTTATAGTCTCATGCCATCCTAGACATTCTCTCACAATTCACATGATTTCTACGAAATTTCACAACTTTACACCGACTTTTAAAGTTGATGTAAAAAATTCTGCGGTCCCTTAGCATGAATCGATATCAGAAACCAAAAAAAATTTCAATGTGTTGTCGTCGATTTATCATCATTTATCCTAGTTTTATGTTTAAAAAAAAAGAAGAATTTGCATAATATGAAAGTGTGTACCAAGCATTGATTGATACGTGAAGAGATTGATCATTGCTTTGTTAGATTTTGTGAAAAAATGCTATGAACGGGATTTATTGGCATGTAAAATATTTTTTCCAATTTTTTAAAATTGTTTTATTTTCTTATATTTCAGGAGTATAAATTTAATAATAGTCACACTGACTATGTCACATATTGCGAGTTCTCTAGGGGATTTTCATACTTTCTTAATTACAAGAAAACTAAAGAACACTTAAAATTTTTTTAAATTTTGAATAGAAAATTGCCACAATTTTTAATCATTCACTAAATTTCTATTTTTCTTAAAAGGGGAAACTTTGCAGCAGCATCTCCGAAAATTTTTTTGAAATTTTTGCAAAAATGACTTTTCTAGGGGAAGTTTTATGCGAAAAATTGATTGCACGCATTCCTGAAGCTTGAAAATGCTTCCCTGACCCTGATTCAGGGAAATAAGAATATGTATTGGAGCGAAAATATGAAAATTTTGGATTTTTCACACTCTTATTTCTCTGAACCAGGATCAGGGAAGCATTTTCAAGCTTCGATAATGCGCGCAATCGATTTTTAGCATAAAATTACCCCTAGAAAAGTTATTTTTGCAAAAATCCCAAAAAATTTTTTCGGAGATGCTGCTGCAAAGTTTACTCCCTGTGTATTAAAGCGAAAATCGAAATTAGCCGTGCATGAGAGTTAGGTTGTCTAAAATGACACCCCTAGAGTTTTTCTATGCGGGGAATTGATTGCGCGCGATCATTCAGCGTTATCTCAAGAACAATTTTGTAGAACATTACTTTTTGTGAACAAAATTAATTTCTTGAGTTAGGGGTTCCAAAACATCGTGTAGAAAAATCTACACGTGGGCATTAACGGGTTAACAAAATTTTTCTTTTTAGACTGCGAAAAATAAAAATATGGCTTATGAAAATCGAAAAGTTTCAACTGTAACATTACGTAATTCAACTCGATTTGCTATTTTGGCTTTGTCTACAATATGTTTAAGCTTATTATTGAGTAATTCTTTGGCATTAAATTTTACGATTATTTGTATGACAAATGATGGCGCTTCTAATGATAACGGTGCTCATTTTGAAATTTTTTGATAATGAGGAAGCGTGTTTTTATTTAGAAACTTCTGCTTCTGACTATAACTATTCTCCCATTCAAAGAGGTTGGCTCTTTTCAATCGTTGCTGTCGGTCAAATTATCGGCACTGTAATTTTAACTTATTGCTCATCCAAGTTTGATATTCGGTTAGCTTTTCATACAAACGTAAAATTTCTTTATTATAGTTATATTTTCTCTATATATGGCCTAAGTTCAGCATTCGCCACTTTATTGACACCTCTGAGTGCTTATGCTGGGTTTGTTCCACTTTTAGTTATGCGCCTCATACAAGTATGGCTAGAATTTCTTGCTGAACTGACTAAAAAATTTCAGGGATTCGGGACAGCTACTTCCTATAATGCCCTTGGTTCAATAACACAACAATGGTCTACTATAAAAGAAAGCGGCATGTATATAGCACTTATGTCGTGTCATCAACAAGTAATTCAAATACTGGAAAGCCTCACCCTTACCCCCCCCCATAGCGTAACCAGAGCCATCATAGTGAGGGGGAGTACAATCGCTGAGTAGGTCAGAAAATTTCAAAAAATATAGGCGAAAAACAAAATTTTTTGCCCAGGCAAAAATCATAAGTACCCTTACATTTTTTCGTTTCTTCGAACCGGAATGGGGAGATGCACCTGCACCCCCTTGGTTATGCCACTGCCCTCCCCCATCAAATTTTTTGTGGGGGGAGGGGAATGACCCCTGTGACAGAAACCTAGGAAACTTTGAGTCCAAAGAGATGCTTAATCTCGACCTCTGACCAATTTTTATTCTTTTAGTTCAGCAACATTTTTACCATGCCTATAGCTGGTGCACTATGTGAATCTAGGTGGGGCTGGTCATCCTTATACTACTTACAAGGAACTTTAACCCTATTCTTTTTCGTCCTATTCTACATTTTTTACCGTGACGATCCCTATTGTCATAAGTAAATTTTCTCCTTTAAAATGTTCAAGCAACAAATTTTTAGACTTGTGAGTGACAAAGAACTAATTAAGATAGAACATGGAAAAATTAGCGTCGTTACGAGAGACGCCAATGTTGTTAAAAAGAAGATTAGACCACCAAGCGTTCCGTATAAGTCTATTTTTATGGATAAAGTGGTTTGGGGGATTTTGATTTCAGCGCTTGGTGGGCAAATTGGGTTTTTGGTGTTTGTTTTATTTGGGCCTACTTATTTGAATAAAGTGAGTACTACCGGGGGCCATGCGCTAACGCGCTCGCGGTATCTCCAAGAGTGACTCCGAGTGGCACTTCCGAGCGACATGTACCATATTTTTTAAAAGTATACGTAAAAATAAGGGGTACATATATTAAAAATAACATATGAAGAATCTTTAGCTTATTTTTTGAAAATCGAATTTTTCCAATTTTTAGGGGGATAACTCATTAATTTTTAATTTTTACAAAATTTTAAAAAATCAACATCGTGTTCCCTATAGTCAACCCCCCCCTTCTCCCCCGAGCACAAAAAATCAAAGCCGGAAACGCTAAAATAGCCTAGATACGGCGCCCCCTATGAAAAAACCCTTAAAAATTGAAAAAAATTGAATTTTTAAATTTTTTTAGGGGTTATCCCAATTTTTTTGTTTCCTGCACACCTACCCTATACCTACTAACTTGTAAAAAAGACCGCATGTCAATCCATTTACTGTTTTTGAAATCTAGAGTATGCCTGAACACCTAAGCCTAAAAATTCCAATTTCTCCATTTAATCTTCCATCTTAGGTCCTCGGTTTTGACATCAAAAGCACTGGTGTAGGCACTGCTGTACCCTTTATTGGTGCAATAATTGTTAAAATTGTCTCAGGTCCATTTAGTGACAACATTGGGTGTATCTCAGTGAAAAAAAGTGTTATTATGTTTGCCACTATTTCACAAGTAAATAACTCATTATCTCAACTTTTCTAAAAATTCCACTTTTAGACCATGTTAGGCATTTCAATATTAACATTGGCGTTTATTCCCATGGAATACCCAATATTAGCTCAGATCGCATTTATTACAGCGATATCATTTAGTGGATTGAACGCTGTTGGTGTAACTAAATGTGCTTCGTTGGTAAAGAAAAACTTTTTAATTTGTTTGCACGAAGCAGTGGTTATTAGGGATGATGAAATAGGCATATATAGTTTTGGTCTTTGAGTTGGAGGAGGGGGAGAAGGGCAGTGGCGTAGGCAAAGGGGGAGCAGGGGCAGGCGTCCACTAGTGGCCAAAATCCCTACACATAAGGGTCTTCTTTATGTTTTTTGGAACAAATCAGTCTTTTTTGGGGAAGTGCTCCCCCCCCCCCCAGCCAACCCTTCTGCCTACGCACAGAGAAAGGAGTCATTAGAAAGAGAGAATAAACTTGGGCGAGGGATGAGGATTTCCAATTGTTACACCTAGTATGCATTTTGCCGATATAAAAGAACAAAAAAAAATTTAGATTTCTCAACATTATTCATACGTCTTAATGACTTGTATAACAGTAATTGCCGGTCTGGTAACATTGACTTTGCCAATGTTTGTAGCTGCTTTAGTTCCGGATAATACCCACTCTCAGGCATTTGATTATAGTAATTTTTAAGTTATACTCTTTTTAGTGGAAGACAATTTTCGTTGGTTCTGCTATCATCATTTTTGTATCAATCGCTATATTCGACATAACATCAGAAGTTGAGCCACGAAGCTGGGTTTTCAAGAAAACGAAAAAAGTTTTTACAATTCCTATCGAAAAGACGAGTATCGAGCCAGAAAAAATACCTAAAGTTTAAAAATATGTATTTTATTTATAAAAAATCTAAAAATTAAAAATAATATTCCACTTTCATAATTTTAATAGTGGCATAGCGCGACACACTAAAAGGGCTCTACCCAACTCCCAAAATACAAAAAATGTCAAAATATTCATTTTCAATGTTACCTTATCAAAAATTTTCTCATAAAAATTCATCAATTTTCGCCAAAAAATGGCATTTCTGGGGATCTATATAAGGGCATTCGAATTAAAACTTTTTCGGGACCTCTGGAAAATCGGACGATTTTCGATCAGTAGATAAATAATATATAGATAAACTCTGTTCCATGGCCAAATCCAAAAAACTAGATGTGCATGGCCTAATGGCTATGACGCTGGCCATTCATGTTATTGGCGCAGGTTCGATCCCATAATGGTTAAAAAGTTTATTTTAGCGAATCATAAAAAGTTGTAAAAGCAAACCCCCTCAAAATTACATAAAAATTTTTGCCTACTATTATTTTTTGGAGAAAAATATCTTCTGCGTCGTAGGTCGCTGGTTCAATTTCCGTTGAGGTCGAATTGTTTTTACATCATTTATTAAATGGTCATAATATTCGCATGAATTTTGGTACTGGTGTTTTTTCTTGAAAAATCGCAAAAGTGCCCAATCTCCAATTTTTGGGGTGAAAAATCATTCCACTAGATTTACTTGCACTATTCCTTATCACCAACAAAATAAACACACATTTTCCAATAAAATTAGCCCTAGATTCCATGAAAATGACTTGTTTTCTAGACAAATTTAAGACATTTTTCATGAATTCGATGAAGAAGTCGATCAATAAACTGATTCTTCGTCTTGCAAAAATCGAAAATATTTTTGTGGTCTGACATTTGAAAATTTATGAAATGGTGAAAGAAATATTTTTCGTCCAAAACATGTGCATTTCTATTTAAAATATAGGTCTTTCGAAAGGATAAACAAAAATTTAAGGATTCTATGCGAAAATAATAAGATTTTTGGAATTCTTAAAAGGATTTTTTCTAGATTAAAGGTCAATTTTATTAAGAAAATAACATATTTTTAGTTAAAAAGCAATTTACTAAAATGATATGAAATTAATCAGCATTCGGACAACCACCTGACCAGTTCTTTAAATAGACCTATTTAAACAAACAAGCTTAAATTTAGCCCTAAAATACTTCCTTTATAGGATTATTACTAGTAGTAGATTTGAACACTTGGATCAGGTGGATCATTAGGTTGTAATTGATAGAGTTTTAAGCCATGTTTTTGAAAACAAAATTATTATATTCGTACAAAAACTTCCGTTTTTGGATTATTTTATAGGAATTTTTTATTGAACTCTAAAATGGCAAAATATGTTTACAAAAAATAGGAAATGTTCGAATTTTATAGGGGAAAAATATATATAGGGTGGCCCAATAAAAAGTGGCTTTTTCTGATTTTTTAGGTTTCCTAGTTCATAAGAAATTTCTTCATAACAAGAAAGTTTTCACAAAAAGTGGTGTTCTACAAAGTTGTTCCTGAGAGCACGACGGACAACTTAATAGAACATCACTTTTCGTGAAAAAATTTATGTTATTAAGAAAAGCCGTATGAACTGGATCCCAAAAATCGCAAAAAAGCTATTCTTTTATGGGCCACTCTGTACAATGAGATCAATAATAATACAAAAAAATTTTTAAGGAAAATGATCATCGATAATTTTGAAATCTACTAAATTAAATGGATCTAGAAAATCTAGAGGATCATTCGGAATGTTTTATCGAGATTCTAGAGCTTCATTGAAATCCTCGAATTTTCTGGAGATTCTAGAATTTCTTGAAATTCTAGAGTTTCTTGAGATCATAGATCTCTTAGGATTTTAAGGTTTTATCGAGAATATAAAATTTTTATTCTAAGGTTCTAGAGTTTTCTATAGATTTAGAATTTTTTTACAAATATACATTAAATTTTACATAAGTCTGGAAAATTTGTTAAATATTTACAAATGATTTCGATGAGAAAATAAACAATTAGTAATTAATAATAAATTTACAAAAAAGACTAAAATGATATATTTGAATAAAAATTAGGTATAAAAGAAAAGGTATTGAAGAAATTAGGTATTGAAGAAAAGATTATAATTTGGGCAAGATTATGGCTCAGAGTTGAACCAAGAGTGCTTGGGTGCATTAAGGGCCATAAAAATGAATACAAAAACGACCAACGCAATGATCAAGATTAATGTCATATTTCGTCGGAAGTCCATTTCATGCTTGTAGATTTCCAAAGAACGTCGTCTTGCTTCATATTGTTCAGCTAAAAATTGTGTTACAGGGTGTTCCGAAAAAAGGACACTTTTGTAATTTTTTCATGTTTTTTCAATCAGATATTTTTTTAAACGACCCTATTATGGTTAATTTTATGCGAGAAATCGATTGTGTGCATTTTCAAAGCTTGAAAATCTTTCCTGAACTAGATTCAGAGAAGAAATACTTTTTATTCAAGAAAAAAGTGAAAAAAATTCGATTTTGGATTCTGAAAAAAAAAAACATTTTCTACTGATTTCTAATTAAAAATTAAATATTTAGCTAAATTTTAACTTACCAAATCCAGGCTCCACGCATAAAGAGTAAGGGTGAAGTTTGTCTTTTTCGTCTGAAGAGGGAAATAGATATCTGGCATGATCTTTTGAACTTTTATGGGCATCATGTGGTTCAAAAGTAGGGTTAATAAAGTTTTCAGGTTCTAGAATATCCTTGTACAAAGGAGTATATTGAGAATTATCTGCAGGTGAAGTGGAAACAGGAAATGCTGTTGGAGGTGTTGTCATGTTTATTGCTAAAAAACATATTTTTTGTTTAAAAATAGCAAAATAAAACATGAAAAACACGAAAACCGATTGAAAGAATAAAGTCAAATATTGGAAAACAATCAAAAGAAATAGACTTTTGGAAGTCAAAAACAAAATTTTGCAAATAAACTAGGTTGAATAGCAATTAAAGTAGATGTTGCATCTTCAAAACAAACGAGAAAAGAAGATCCGAGGCAGGTGTTAAGAAATGAGAGAAAAAGACGAAATGAGATTTTCTAGATTTTGTCTAGATTTTTTATCTATAAAATCACAGAAACTTTCTACAAAATCTAGAAAATTCAAAATCTAGATAAAAACTAGAAAATCTCAAAAATTTAGGAAATCTAGAAAATTAAGAAAATCTAAGCAAATCTAGAAATCGTTAAGATCTAGAAATTTTTTAGAAAATCATGTGCTATATAAAAATGCTAAGTGTAATAATCAGCTGACAAAACGTAAATTTATTAAACAACAAATTTTAAGCTATATAATTATTGAACCGTAAAAATGTAGTAAAAAAGTTCATTAAAAAGCATATGATTACAAATCTAGAATATTTTCTCATCCATATAATTTTTCCTACATTAACAAAAGAAATTGCAGTATTTCTTCTAAAATAACCCCCCCCCTCCCTCACAAGGGAATTCCCAAGTGTCCGGTTACAACCTATATCGAAAGTAACGTCATTCGATAGCATTTTCGATGGAGAAAACATATTTAAGCAAATTAGAATTCATATGCCTAAAATTTTTGAGAAAAATCGATTTTTTATTTTACAATTGTGGCCAAATAGGGGATTGAAAAAATAATTCCCGGGGATTATTTTAGAGGAAATATAGTATTTCTTTTTACGTAATAATCACACGAAAAAATCCACACAATACACTAAGAAATATAGAAAAGTCACATGAATAAAAAAATATGTTGTTTTGGAGGAGGCATCCAGCTATCTTCCTTATTTTTGTTGGATCGCCCATAGATTGTTGTCAACAAGGTGTTCCTTGTTGAAAACGAAATCCTTTCTCGCTCGTTTTCAAAAACGTTTGTTATGTCCACTGGAGTGTGAGGAGGGAGGCGCGAGCGTTCTTCCTTCGCTGACTAGACCAAGAGAGAAAAATTGCTTCTTACCATAAATTATCTCGGTCAACATACTTGTTTTCCACAAAATTTTAGTGTAAATCTTTCGTAATGATCTGAAAAAATACGAATAAATAGAGAATTTTGTAAGAAAAAGTCATTAATTTACAAGGTATTCCAAAAAGAGTACTTTTTATGATTTTTCATTTTTTTTCGACTCGAACATTTTTTTCAAAAATCATCCTATTAAGGCTAATTTTATTGAGGAATCGATATCTCGCAGCCTCCAAGATTGAAAACGTTTCCCTGATTCTGATTCAGAAAATAGGTGTGTGTACTGAAGAGAAAATTGAAATTTTTTGATTTTCTGCCTGAAAAGGATCTTTCTAGAGGTAATTTTATGCGGAGAATTGATTGCGCGTACTCCCGAGGCTTGAAAAGGTGTCCTTTACTCTGTAGAAAATTGAAATTTAAAAAATATTTCTCTGAATCAGGGTCAAGGATACATTTTCAAACATGAAAAAATCACAAAAAGTGTCTTTTTTGTAACATCCTATATTAGGAAAATCTTTATTTACAAAGTCCATTGAAACGAATTAAATTATTATAACAATCTTGGGTCGACTTGCATGATATTTCTCCAGTTCAACAGGACAAAATTGAGAAATTTACTTGAAAATTTAAAATTCTTGAACATACGCCACATATTCCATTAAGACACGGTTGTTTATCGCAACAATCACCACTATCAACACACGAATTTCCAACAGGATGACACTGAATATAATGTTATCTAATTAGAAATTTAGACAAACAAACCCTATAAACACCATGGAGACATTGACTAGAATCACAACAATCGTTGTTTACGGAACATGAAATTCCCTCTGGATGACACTTAAAAATTCGTGTTTTGATCAAGGATTATCACTAGTGCAGTAGGGCACAGGAGACACGTCCCCCTTTCAGGCATGGAAAAATTTCAAAAAATGACCTTTTTTTACCTTGGTGTTCCTCCCCTGACCGCTATCCAGACTACGCTACTGATTAATATGAAAAAATATTTTTGGATTTAAATCTTTTGAAAATTAGACATTTTTGTCCAACCCTCATATATCTAGATACTTTTTCGCCATAACTTTTGATAGGAACAACCATACACCAAGATCTTGGTGTCATTCTAAAGCTAAGAAAATGAGCTTTAAAAAAGCACCAATAGATGTTCCTAAAAAAGTTATGGTGAAAAGTATCCGACAATAGGGGATCGGATAATTTCCGCACACCCTGTAAAGGTCTAAAAATCAATTTTTAAGAAATGCATAATTTTCTAAAGTCTAAATTTTGGATTTGAGCTAGTAATTTCTTACATTAAAACGAGACCAAATTTTTGAGCTCAAGAGATCTCCGCAAACAGGTATAAAATGGGGGATTAGATATAATTTGAATTTTTCTCGCTTCGATATTTTGCCTGAAAAGTTTGAACATTGAAACGGTTGATTAATTAACGCTAATTCAAATTTTATTTCAATGTAATGCGGTTGTTTCAGCGTGTCGTCATCTTTTTTTTCAACTTTTCGGTGCTGTTTAAATATAGAATTTATTTTCTTAAAATAAAAAATTATTTCTCAAATATCTATCTCCAAGAAGCTTGTAATTGTTGAAAATATAATTCCTGTTCTTCATTCATGGGCAAAACCAATTGATGTCCTTGAAAATCTTTTACTTGCTGTATGTTGACATCTTCGACCCTTGAATTTCTTCTAATAAACGTTTTAATCAGCCGCAGCTTTCTATAAAAAAAATTAGATTAGATTTTTTTAATAGAATTTTTAATAAAATATTACTTTAAAAATATATCTCTCCATGTATGTGACATTAATAGAGCTATTAGGATGGAAAATAGAATCGTAGCAACAACATAGTTAAAAATTATTATGCAACAATATTTTAGAGTCGGGTTTTCAATAAAATTTGATAGGACAAACATCTAAATTATGTTGTTTTTCATATAAAAAGATATATGAACTTACAAATACTCCAAAACTGATTTCAACTGACATGATCAAGCAAGCTCTCCAAATCAAACCGATTGAGCGTATATTCTCACATAGTTGAAACTTATGGCTTAAATTATAAGAATGGAGTTTTTGTGACATCTTATATTTACGTAAATTGTAAAAATAAGAACCAAAAAGCATCTAAACATATAAATTTTAGCATATCTTGGAAATCTAGAAAATCCATGAAAATATAGAAAATCTATGGGAAAATTCAGAAAAATCTAGAAACTATCGAAAATTTACGTATAGGTATAGGCATAGCTGTAGCTATCTTTGGACATTCTGGGCGGCCTGCTCCTCGAAATGTACGGATGGTCAAAAAAATCATAAAGGGGCACCCCTTATCATTTTTATTTTAAGCCGAAGGTCGAAAAAACATGAAGAGAGGCCCTTATGATTTTTTCCGTTAGCTTCCCCCAAAATTTCCGGCTAGCTACAGCACTGAATATAGGTATAGAATTTGTCTTAGGTTTAGCCTTAGGCTTAGACTTATTCAGCAAACTTCTGCTGGTCAATGTAGGATTAAAAAATTATAGATATATTAATAGGCATAAAAATCTTACCGAAAAAGCATTTGCACCAATA
>JAQGBS010003920.1:0-10906 GCA_034698545.1 Acrobeloides obliquus
TTTTCATACCCTATAATATGTTGGCTTGCACATAAGAAAACGTTTGAACACATTTCGCGTTACTTTCGTTGTCATTTATATATTTTTTATCTAAAAACGTTTCTATATAGCAAAAATAAATTTTTTTAAATCAAATATAAACGCGCAGAAAAGGAACACATGGCTGAATCAATCGATAAAAATTGCATGGAAACACTTTGAGTGCAGAGGCAGACATAAACAAGGTGGTATGCAGAAAAGGAAGAAACATACACGACTATCATGCAACATAAAATAAGGTTTGTAAACAAAAAAAAAAAGAATGCATCGTTTATATTATATATATGTAGTGATGTTTGATTTTATTTAAAACTCTGATTTTTAATGCATAAAAATTGCAGTAAAAATTTTTTTATAGCTTTTGAGAGAAATAAGAAATTTATTAAAGGAGGGGTAACAATCATGGCAGGATCTCGAAAAATTTTTTTTGAAAGTTTTTGTAAAAATACGTTCCTAGGAGTAATTTTATGCAGGGAATAGATTGCGCGCATGCCCGAACCTTGAAAACGCTTCCTTGACCCTGATTCAGGGGAAGGATACGTATTTACGTAAATAAATTGATTTTCGGTTCAATACACTGATTTCTTCCCTGAATCAGGGTCAAAGAAGCGTTTTCAAGGTTCGAGAATGCGCGCAATCGATTCCGCGCCTAGAAAAACCTAAAAATCGACGGTTTTCTCATAAAAATCCGAAAATGTTTGATTTTCGCTTCAATATACCCACCCCATTCTTTGAGTCAGGATCAAGGAAGCGTTCTCATGCTTCGGAAATGCGCGGAATCGATTTCTCGCATAAAAATACCCCTAGGAACGTATTTTTACAAAAATTAAAAAAAAATTTTTCGAGATCCTGCCATGATTGTTACCCCTCCTTTTAGTAACAACATTTCAAAAAGACTCATATTTTTTATAAAAACAACTTTAAAGCTTTTTAAAAAAAGAAGAAATGAAAATTTCACAAAAGCTTGCTTTTATATATGTAAAGAACCAATTGATTGCTTATTCATCCTATCAGACATTCAATCAATAAACATTTACATATATTATATATACTTCGTTTCCCGGGCAACACCATAAAAAGTTGGGCACTGATTTGGTTGGTCACTGATTGCCAGATCGTCCGATCTGGCAAGTTAAGCAACGTAGAATCTGGGTTCGATCCGTGGTGGGTAAAATAATGAGAAATTAAACAATTTTATCAGACCCCTTAAATTCGACCTTGAAGAATTTTTTCTTATTTATGTTTCCTTTGAAATTTTTTCTAGGCCTGGACACGGCAGAGTAAACTGTGCAAAAAGTTGAGAAACCCCCAAAAACGCCATAAGATCGCCAGAAGTTTGTTCTAGGGGATTTTTCTATGCGGGGAATCGATTTCGCGCATTCCTAAACCCTGAAATATCGTCCTGAAAGATGAGGTTTCTGTATCCCGAAAACGTATAAAACTGTGACCCCGGTTGTCCCCCCAAGATTTTACTCTAGAGTAAAATAATAAAGGGACAGAAAAGAGAAAATTTTTTGTCTCCTATTTCGATGATTTTGATGTCAATCATCTCCTCTCATCGTCCCCTACAAATTTTGTTTTAGCGTCGAGGGTTAAATCAAGCGTTCTCGAGATCGTAATCACAAACACACAAACATTACACGTTTAATGTAGTAAGATTAACAGAACTTTTATTTAGAGAGTGGCCCAGAAAAAAGTGGGTTTTTAGAGATTTTATGTTTGCAAAAATTGCATTTTCTCGAGTAAAATATTTTCTTTTGGCCTAATTCTTTTTTAACTTAAAGAATTAGATTATGTACATTTAAAAAAAAGAATGGAGTCAAAAGACAACACTTTACCCTAGAACATGCAATTTTTCTGCAAACTTAAAATCTCAAAAATCCACTTTTTCTGGGCCATATATTAATTAACACAAACTTTTCGAGAAAACCGAGCTTTGAGTGTCACAAAAATTTTGCAAGGATACTTATTTTGATAATGAATTTTATCGATTTCTAGAAAAATTCGTTCAAAATCTCTTTTACCAAAGTTGTAGAGTTTGATTTCTTCTATAATTTTCTTAAAGGTTACTTTTGATGAAAGTCGATAGAAAAATGAAAAAATCGCACGAAAAAGTAACACCCTTAAAATTTTTGTGACATAAAGCTCTGTTTTCTTAAAAAAGGTGTTTTAAACATATTAATTAAAGTACATATTGATTAAAATCTATAGAATTGTATCTAGACCTTTTACGCTTATCCAAACTTTCATTTCTAATCAATGGCACCATAGTTGATGCTCTAATTTTTCTGTTCGAATTCATTCTCTTTGATTGAGCCTAAATTTTTAAGTTATTAACATTTTTGTCATATTTTATTTTTTAAAACAAACTTTTCGAGAAAACCGAGCTTTGGGTGTCACAAAAATTTTGTAAGGATACTTATTTTGATAATGAATTTTATCGATTTCTAGAAAAATTCGTTCAAAATCTCTTTTACCAAAGTTGTAGAGCTTGATTTCTTCTACAATTTTCTTAAAGGTTACTTTTGATGAAAGTCGATAGAAAAATGAAAAAATCGCACGAAAAAGTAATAACCCTTAAAAAATTTTGTGACATAAAGCTCTGTCTTCTTAAAAAAAGTGTTTTAATTTACTTACTCGACTTCTTATCTGTTCTTGTAAAACTTCAACATTTTCAAAAACTTCTTTTTGCTTTGTTTCTAAGAGGTTGTAGTAAAAATATATGAAAAAGCCAAATTGTAAAAAACTAAATGGCAAAAATGCGAAGCCGCCCATAAATTGTGCAAGATTTGGGTAAAGAAAAACTGGAACGAAAGTAGCAAAAGTCATGATAACTGCAATCAACTAAATTTTAAATATTTTTATTATTAATTGTTAATGATTAAAAATAATTTATTTAATTTTTTGAGCAAAAAAAGTCAATTTTTGTGCAAAAAATTTGAAAAATTTTATTAGTACAACGAAATTATGCATTTTTTCAAATTTCTATGGGAGTGATGGAATAGTTTTCTGAAGCCATAGATCCCAATCTCAACCTTTTTTATGCTTCTAAGCCCCTTACTTGTGTTACAACCACTTTTGCTCCGGTTGGTATTAAGTCAACCAATAATATGTAAACTATGCTGCTGTAAGCGCATGCACTCCTATAAATTTGTCATATATCGACCAATATTTTTTGAAGTCTTACGATATTAATTGAACTAGTACAATTATGAAGCCTAATAAAACACTCCATTCATTGGAGCCCATGGTATCACTTAAAATTTTACCAATACATCCTATTATTGGCAAAAGTGTTTGGATACATGATGCCAGTAAAATTAGAGGTCTTCGTCCTAATTTTTCTATTAGAATCGGTGCAATCATAGTAAGAGGGAAATTCAAGATCGACATGCCATTGATAACGTACATAGCCTAAAAAATTTAAGAGATAATTAAACTTGATTACTAATATAAGAAAGAAAATTTTTTAAACCCTCCTGTGCCCTATCTGGGTCAGTATATCCCCGTCTGCCAAAACTTCATTCAAAAGTTTATCTATCTTACTCTATTTCAGACCAGTGTTGTATTCAAGTACCCTATTCGAATGACGAATCGAGTAGTGTACACTACTCAAATCAAATCAAGAGATCGATTCGAGTAGTGTATACACTTGAATCCAAGTTTGAATCGAGTAGTGTACACTATCCGGCAGCAGGACATATGTTAACCAATTGTTTCAACCGATTTATTTCAACGGACTTGTTCAACCGATTTGCTTCATGGACTTGTTTCAATGGATATGTGTCAACCGATTTGTTTCAATGACATGCGTTAACCGATTTGTTTCAATGGATATCTTATCGAAAATAAAAGATTTTACAATAATTTTTATCGCATAAAATATTTGGGATTCCAAGGTATTTTTTACAAGAAAAACTATTTAAAAAGTTTTAAACTCGCGGAGATATGATATTTTGAAAATTGTGCCTTATTAGGCAAAAATTGAAAAAAGGTACAATTTTCAAAATATCATATCCCCGCGAGTTCAAAGGCTTTTTAAATAATTCTTTTTGTAAAAAAATACCTTGGGATCCCAAATACTTTATGTGATAAAAATTATTGAAAAATCTTTTATCTTCGATAAGATATCCATTTAAATAAATCGGTTAACACATGTCATTGAAACAAATCGGTTAACGCATGTCCATATAAACAAATCGGTTAACACATGTCCATTGAAACAAGTCCATGAAACAAATCGGTTGAAACAAGTCTGTTGAAATAAATTGGTTGAAACAATTGGTTAACATATGTCCTGCTACCCACTATGCGAATCAATTACGAATCTCATTCGAGTAGTGTACACTACTCAAATCAACCTTTCGATTTGATTTGAGTAGTGTACATTTATACTATTCAAAATGTGAGTACTTGCAAAATGATTAAACGAAACAACACTGTTTCAGACCCTATCAAATTTTTATACCAACGATTTAAAAAATTAATACCGAAGATTGTGTAAATCCAAAAGAAATTAGCAAAGATGTTTCGTAAGCTGATAAAATTATCGTCATGTTTGCCATTCCAGCAAAGGTTAACATGAGAAGCAATATAATCGATTTCCTAAGGGCAGTATTTTGCCATATTTTCTTTAAACCAAGCGTATTTTCGTGCGTTATTTTCATCTCTTTTTCATAGCTTTGAAGGATGATATCTAGATTTGTTTGTAGTTTTTAGTTTTGTAAAAGAATAAACTCACCTATATCAATATCTCGCCCTTGATATGTTTGGATAATTTTTATGACCTTCCTTTTATCAGCATGTTTAAAGTATAGGTATTTTGGTGATTCTGGTAAGAATATTCCGAGTATGTACGAAATTATTGTTATTACAAGTGTGACTAATGCAATATAATGCCAATTCTCATCATTACCAAATATATCGGGGCGCATCAATATTGATGAAAATATGACATAAACGTTTAAAAAACTTCCAAGAAATTCTGTGAAAAAACCTAAATTTATAGTTTGTTTCAGTGAGAGTCCATAGTTGATTTTTTTAAATGGATATTTTTTAGAAAAAAACCAGGTCTGTGGTAGGGAGAATCATATTTGTATGCTTTTTGTAAAAATGTAACTTTTTTGTACAAAATAATGGGTCCTATTTTTTTGGCACCAATACTCTGGATTCGGATTCTGAAGGCATAAGGCCTTCAGAAAGCATCAGGCTTAAAAAATTAGGGATTACCCCGTGTTGGGTAACCCCTAATTTTTAAATTTTTTTAGGTGGTACCCCAATTTTTACCTCTAGTTGCGCTCGGAGCACATTCACTAATATATAACCTAACCAATGCAAATTTTATCGGATCATTTAATCCCAAGAAAATCTGCCCAATGATGAAAAATTCTATCGATAAAAACAATTTTGCGGCAATAAAACACATAGAGGCCAAAATCACAATTATGTTTCTTATGTGCAAAGCTATAAATTTCCTTCCTAATGAATCCATTTTTGGTAAAATAAAAATTATTGTTATAAATGAAGATAAAGTTGAAATATTTCCGATGATCGAGATCAAAATTGAGTAACTAAAATTTTTGAAGTTTTTTCTGACATATTCACATAGGATTATGACTAGTGATTGATCCCGTCCCGAAAATCCCGGGATTTTTAGCATCCCGTCCCGAAATTTTTGAGCAAAACTCGATCCCGTCTCGGATCCCGACCTTCCCAGACTCAATCCCGTCCCGAGGCGGGATAAAAAACACACCCCTAAAAATACCCCTTCCCCTAAGTTTTTATACCCCTAAAATGGATTTTTAGGGGTATAAAAAATGTTTAAATTTTTTTTAAATATCCTGCGGTACAGAAAAAATCACGCGCTGATAGGAGCGTGATTTTTTTAATCAATTTTTAAAAAATGCCGGCCAATCCCAACCCTATATTCACATATGTAGTAAGCTGTGGAACCCTATGTAGGGACGCCTGTTACGGCGAAGCGGCGAAAAAACCTTCTTTTGTTTTATTGAGCTTTTTTCAACAGGAGCTTAACTTCCCACTCCTCCCCCTATATCGCAAAATCCTACCAACTTCCCTGTTTAAGAGAGTGGATGACATGTCTATTTTTTACCTAGTTTCATCCAAATATACACCATAATGGTTTTCTATCGAATCATTGTAAAATTTTTGGAGTGGGACAGCTAAAAAATTAAACATCACCATTAAAAGTGTATCAGCAATGCTCAAACTATATACAAGTACTAGAAGCCATAAGTATTTTGATGGAAAATATTTTCGTTTATTAATGTTAAAATTAGCAAATATCTTCATTATACTTTTCTAAAAGAAAAATGAAATATATTGAAACTAACAAATTAATAGAAAAAGTATCAGTTTCTCTTATCGATATTTAAAAAATTCCTGCCCTTTTATCGCTTTTTTCAGGAACTCTAATGTAGAGCCTCTGATTCTTGTGCTTTTATTACCCACTATGTATTGGATTTTTCAAAAAGTTCGTAGACTTCACTTATCACTTTATAAATATTTTTTATAAAATATTTAAAAAAATTGTAAAATAGTAGCAGGGCTGAGCGCCTTCGGCAAGGATAAATCCGAGTGGCACTTCGTAATTTTACAAATTTGTTTAAAAAGAATTTTAAGACATCGTCTCTGGAAAAATTTGAAATTCCCTATGCGTCTGGGGAACAATTTTCAAAAAGTGCGACCCGGAATTTTTATAGTGGGAAAGTATAGTGGGAAATGGTGAGTACATACTACGACATCTCGAGATTCTTTCACTATAGATGAGAAATAATCATTTTATCCTTCTCTTATATTATAGACTTATAGAAAAAGGCATGTACATTCAAACCGCTCTAAAAAATTTATTTTAAATTCTTTTTCCTTCGAGTCTTTTTTTATTTTTTAGCCCTGTCGTCAAGCTAAATTTATAAAATAAAACTGAAGAGTATATCGTTTGACTTTATTTTTTAAACCCATTTTTATGATTTTTCCATGGTTTTTGGGTGTCGTGCGTATTTTCAACTTCCACCGAGCCTTAAAAAGATTTATATTAAAAGTTTAGAGGCATTTGCCATTATGGTACCATCGCACTTATCTTAGTAGTTGATCTCATGCCAACTGGTGCGAAAACCGTTGTAACCCAAGTAATTTGTTTGAATTTTCATTTTTGTATAAAACAAAATTTTAGATTGTCCTTCTAATAATGTATTTCGGCGTATTCGTCCCTACTTTCCTCTATCCAAATTTTCAAAACTTTCTGGGATCTTTTGCTTTCTTACCCTTTAGCTTTATTTCTTTTGGATTTTTTGTGTATTTTTATTTTAACTTGGTTGAAACCAAACAAAAAGAAGTCTATGAAAATGTCAATCAAATGGAATTTGAGGTAAGATAAAAATTGTTTAAAAAATGTAAGGCCCAACAAGAAAGAGTTTTGACTTCTAAAGAAAATTATTTACAGGGTGTCCCAAAAAACTGAATTTTTGCGATTTTTTCAAAAAATTCAATTTTTTTAAAAGTCACCAACATAACTCTACATGGGACTTTTATATGCGAGAAATGGCACTAGGCCTTTCCTTACCGTTACGGCTTTTCCTTACCGGCCTTCCCTTACTGGACCATTCATTACCGACCATCTATTACCGGCCTTTCATTACCGAACCATTCATTACCAGTCTTTCCTTACCAAACCAAAAAATTCAAATTTTTCCAAAAAAATTTGAATTTAAAAAAATACTAGATGCAATATAGTCAAAAAAATTAGATGGGTGGTATGGGTGGAACCACTCGGGATGGTGCCACCCTTTTTTCGCATCCTGTTCGGTAAAAAAATGCCGGTAATGAATGGTTTGGTAAGGAAAGGCCGGTAATGAATGTATGGTAAGGAATGATCCGGTAATAAAAGGCCGGTAATAGATGGTCGGTAATGAATGGTCCGGTGAGGAAAGGCCGGTAATGAATGGACGGTAAAGAATGGTCCGGTAATAAAAGGCCGGTAATGACTAGTTTGGTAATGGAAGGCCGGTAACGAAAGGCCGTAACGGTAACAAAAGGCCTAGTGCTGCGAGAAATTGTCTGTGCGCATTGCCAAACCTTGAAAATGCTTTCCTGATTCAGGGAAGACATGTGTGTATTGAAACGAAAATAGGATAATACAGGGTCAGAGAAGCGTTTTCAAGATCTGGCAATGCGCGCGATCGATTTTTTTGCTTAAAAAACCCCTACAGGGTTATTTTGGTGAATATTTAAAAACTTGAAAATTTTTGATCACTAAACCACTTAAATAATCGAATATAATCGAGAAATTATTTTAGCTTTTTTATTTTTTCATTTTGGTCTATTTATATTTGGTCTATAGTTTTAAAAAAATCGATTTATTTCAAAAAAGGATAAACATTTTCCTTGCACGAAAAAATCACTTTTTTGCACGAAAAATAATTTTTTTGCACGAATGCTTTTTTTGCAACCAAAATAATTTTTTGCATGCAAAATCATTTTTTCGTGCAAGGAAAAATGTCTATTCTTTAAAAAAGCTAAAACACAAATTTCAGCAACAAAAAATGTATTTTTATGCTTTATGTGGAGATAAGGAAAACTGTCTGTTAATTCTAGAGTTTATAGAGGTTGACTTGTGATCATATTTGAACAACTCAATTTATATATCTTCTAATTGTTTAAGTAATTATGAACCCGTTTGTATGGCTCAAAGTAAGTTAGAGCTAGTATTACATAATCCATGGGAAGGGTGGGGTTCATATATGGGAAAGGGAGTAATGAATTTGTGTTATTTTCAATATATAGGGGTGCCCGAAAATGGCGATTTTGTGATATTGAATATTTTTCAAGGTCCCCTTAAAGTTACACGAAAAATTTTGCTTATCATTATTTTTCTATTTTAACTAGAGAAGGGATAATCAAAATCGAAACATTAACCATAGCCGAACCGTAACTGCATGTTTGAATAACCGATAAAAAAAACCGAAACCGTTATTTAAAGAAAAATAACCGACCAAAATCGTATTCGATGGTTTAAAAAACCAAAACCATAACCGAAGGATTTTTATCGGTTATCCCTGCTCTAATTTTGACCTTTGTGGGACCCTATGTTGTCCCCTGTACACATGAGTACACATGTGTTTGGGTACACATTGTGTACATAACACACGTGTACACAAACACATGTGTACACAGTGTGTATACATGAGTACTCGTAAGTTGAACACATTTACCCAAAATTTTCTTTTGTCGTGAATAAAAAATCTATAAAGGAAATAAATTCACATTCGATTCCTACGACGATTTCGCTCGTGTGTACACAACATATGTGTACATAAACACATGTGTACACGGCACAACACTGGTGGGACCCTATGAAAAGTCCTCATATATCTCTCTCATCGATCTCTCGCATAGAAAAACTCCCTGTAGGGTTATTTTGATAAAAATTAAAAAACTTGTAAATTAAAAAAAATCGAAATTACTATTTTTGGACACCCTGTACATTTTTAAGACACCTAAAAATGATCATAATGCCAAACCAACTAAATATTTATGGCTCCTTGTATTTTTATATGGATTAAGTGCTTTTGATTATCAGCTAACTCTTATGTTTAATTTTTTATCAGTTCCACTTAAAAAATTTTTCAATGAATCTATTGAAGCACATTATGATGTTTGTTTAGACGATACTAGGTATATACATTTGGTATATGTAGGGCATATATTTTGATTTTTATTATACAATTTTAAGCATACCTGGGCAGAGGTCCATATTTTCCAAAAATTTGCTGGGGAGGGGGGGGAGTAAAGGGACAATTTCAAAGAATTTGTCTCCCCCCTCCGAGTTGACGACCAAAAAATGAAATTTTGTCAATAAAAAATTACCAAAAATGACAAATTTTGACCAAAATGAAACTTTTAATACTAGATATTATAAAGGCCACACAGATTTTGCTGGGGTATAAGGGCAAATTCGAAAAAGAGGAATGGAGGTCCATCTTTGGACCCCTGCCCAGGTATTATTTTAAGCTATTCTATACTACTTTCCATATTAGCCAATATACCAACTTTGGCGTCGGTCATTTCAATATTTTTTCTGGTGCCAAAAATTGATGTGATAGGAAGAAAAGGCACTGCTTTACATCTAAAAAGTTGTTTGGGACTCTTGGCTTCATTAGCTTTTATTTTCTCAAAATTATTTCTATCTATCGAATTGTTTATTTTGGGTAGTTTCTTATTGGGTTTGATCGATGCTATAAGAAATGCAGCTGTAAAGATTTATATAGCGGAATGTGCTCCGAGTTGTTATCGAGGTATGTTGAATAAATGAAAAAAGGATAGTCATAAGTGCGCAATATTGAATATTCTCCATATATCATCACTTCATCTTTCGTACCTGTCCAACACCTCTCGCATATTTATAGGTCAGTGGTGGCGTTAAGGGGTCTGCAGGGCTGAACCGGAACAGGCCCACTGACCGAAACAGAAATGGAGCTGAAATAGCAAGGTATAGAACTGGAACTTTCATAGAAAAATTTTAATGGAAACAGAAATGCAAAAATGAATGGAACTTAATGAAACTGAAATAATTGTTGGTCCAAGGGATCTACTAAAATGGGGTCGCACTCGGGTGCGGTGATTATTAAAACGAGGTCTCTGTGGGCGTTGTCGGACAGTTGGTCGACCGGACACTTGGCCGACTCAGACAGTTGGTCAATCGGACAAGGCCTTAAGCTTAGGTCTTAGGCTTAGGCCTAGACTTTAGGCTTAGGCCTAGGCCTAGGCTTAGGCCTTACAGTAAACATTTCGAACTTGATTTCTTCGATTTCGCCCAAACATACGCCAATTTTTTACCCATAGTGGGAGT
>JAQGBS010003921.1:0-10904 GCA_034698545.1 Acrobeloides obliquus
CATCTTCAATGGTTGTATTTCCGGCAATTTTAATTTTTGTAACTAGATTCAAAAATGTTTAATAAATTTATAAAAATCTGTTAACTTTATTTTAAAATCTTAAGAGACACTTTCTCAAAAAGTCGAAGATGGACCCAAGGGCCAGGTTTAAAGAATCCCCGAATACGATGTCCGGGAATCCTTTGTGAATGGGATTGGATTTGACGGCTAGCTAGACCTTCACCGCTCGCAATTGATTCCAGAATGATTTATTGTGAACTTTAACACAATATTTATATGAAATTTTAGAAAGGATAGACATAAAGTTTACATTTCAGAAAACATTAGAAATCAGGAATGATTATTTGAAACGATTAAAACACTTTTTCAGAGCTTTATGTCACAAAACGTGTCACAAAATTTTTTAATGGTTATTACAGTTTTTTGCAATTTTCTCATTTTCTATCGATTTTTATCAAAAAGTAACCTTTAAGAAAATTGTAGAAGAAATCAAGCTCTACAACTTTGTTAAAAGAGAATCAAAACGAATCTTACTAGAAAACAATAAAATTTATTATCAAAATGAGTATTATTACAAAATTCTTGTGACACCCAAAGCTCAGTTTTCTCAAAAGTTTGTTTTAATCATTCCTTACAAAAATTTATACAGAAAGTTTGGATCTACTGGTGACCAGGGATAAAACTTTCGATGAGAAATTTTCCTATTTTCTTCTAAAAATCGACTTTTTAGGCTAATTTCTAGGCGAAAAATCGATTGCTCGCATTCCCGAAGCGTGAAAATGCTTCCTTGATCATCGCTGGTCATTGATTCCCTTGATTGCCAGTAGCTCCGAAAGTTTAAATGAAAAGGTTATTAGAAACAATAAAGGATCACAAAGATATTTCAAATCCATCTTGGATTTGACGCCAGGGGGTATTGCACAAAAGTAAAAGTGCAAAGTTGAAAAAATTCGAGCTTTTCGACTCAATTTTTACCCCTTGGGGGACCAAGGAGTAAAAAATTCGAATTTTAAAAAAGGAAGGTACCCCTACGAGGGATTTAATCCAAAAATGGTCTGTTCTTTGTAAGCCATTTTCAGCCATAATTCCGAGCTCTATGACAAAAAATAAACACAGATTTTTGTTCAGTGACCAAAAAACCCTAGGGAGATCGAAAAATTTCGTAAAAAATCGACTTCTATAGTCAAAGAACAAGAGGAAAAGTGACAATATGATATGAATTTTATTCGTCTCGTTGAGCTGAGTCCAATGGTGCAATCCGTTTTTAAAATTTCGTCAAGCACAAAAAATTAACCATTTTCTACCGTCGTAACATCAATTCCGTAACGCACTTTTAAAGTGTGCAACCAAGCATGTTCATTCGAAAACCAAAACTTGTATACACCTGCATGTTGGGAAACAATAGAATCTTGTAATGGAACATAGGTTGGCCCTGGTATCTTCTTTAAAAGAGAGGTTATAGGTCTCAGTATAGCACAATGGTAGTGCACTTGGGCGATAGCCATGAGGTCCGGGTTCGAGTCCCGGTAGGGTCCGAAAACTTTTGCCTAATTTAAAAATTCCCGATATTTTCACCCAAATTTCAAAAAATCGATTTTTTTCGCTTTTTTGAAATTAGCCAAAACTTGGTAGCCATTTTCCGGGAAAACTAAGCATTTTTAGTCTTCGTGAAGTTCTAGTCAATCCCATACCGAATTTTATGAGAAAAATTTTGCGATCAAATTAGCAATCTTAGAGAATCTTTTTGAAAAGTTTGAATTTGTAGAGTTTATGGTGATTTGAAGCCAAAGGTTGAGGTCAAAAAATTTTTTCGACAAAAAAATTTATTTCAAACTCGTTTAAGGGCTATTCAAATAATTATGTTTTTATGTTTGAGCTAAAAATTTTAAATGCAAATCTTAGAAATCCTGTGCACTCCTCTGCACAAAGGTGCTCTTTTTATGCGGATGGGGACTTTTGCGCTCACACATATGCGTTTGAAAAAATCCCATTTTTCTCGGGGTTCCTGAACTTTTTAGCGCCTCAAATAATCTTCAATAAACCCCTAGGAGCAATTTTTGACGAGGAATCGAATGCGCCTACTCTCGTTCCATGAAAAGAGCAGGAAACCCGAGGAAATTGCATTTTTCGAAAAATCTCATTTTCGTGAAAAATGTTCTTCATCAGAAGTTAGAGGGTAGGGGTATTAGGGGGAGGGATGGCGCAAATTTGGAAGCCTGAAACGTTGATCTATTATAGATATAGCGATTTGGTCCCCACCGGCCCCTTTTCAACCCCTGGGGCGCACAAGTCGGGTGCGCAAATTTCGGGGCGCGTTTATTAGCGCGCATATGTTGGGGCACAAATGTCGTTGCGCAATTGTAGAGCGAAAAATGTCGGAGAGCAAATGTCGAAGAGCAAATGTCGGCGCGCAAATGTCGGAGTGCATTTGTCAGGTACGAAATTGTCGGTGCACATATGTGAGGGCGCAAAAGCTCCCACCCTTTTTATACAGCCTGTAAAAACCTACTTTGATTACAGGGTAAATAACTTTTGAACCACTTCTTTCTGTACAGTCTTCTGTAAAAAAAATTGCGAAAGCAAAATGTCCATCAGCTTCAAAAGTCCACTTTAATAAGCTATTCTAATTCATATTTATTTTATAACAGTTCCTATAAGAAATTTACTTTTATCACTTTTATATCAATACAGCCAGTTTTTCCTGGTGATACCCATAAAACTTCAGTTGTATTATTTAAAAGATCACCCTTGTAATAAAAATCCGGTAAGCAAGGTAAACAACTCGGAATATTGGCAAGAAATATCTATTTTTATTAATTAAAATTATTATATAGGGTGATTCATAACAAATTGCACTTTTTCGAATTTTCGCGAAAATTTTTTTTTCTAAAATGACTCTATGAGGAGTTTTCCTAAATAGAATTTCCCCGCATAGCTATGCGGGGAAAAAAGCGGTCCCGGCGCCGGGGACCGATTTTTTTTAGGTCTAAAAAAAGGTCGGCAAACTGCGGAGAGAGGGTGGGTCATAAAAACAAAAATTTTGGACCGGGGTCTGTGCAACTGTGTTTTTGATGTGTAGCTAATTTACGAAATAATAAAAAATTATATAAATCTGAACCTTGAAATGGTCATAAATCGCGATTTCTAACGCTTTAGCGCATTAAAAAAATCCAAATGTCAGCTAAAAACTATTTTATAATAGCAGATGGAAAATTCCACCTTTATTTCGAGTTATAAGGCTACACAGTCAAAAAACATGTTTTTGAGGTCAAAAAATGCCCAAAACGCTGTCAAGAAAATTTTTCTGGATTTTTTGAGTGCGTTTTTTGGATTTTTCAGCCAAAACTACCACTAGAAAGGTCATTTTAAAAAAAATTTCTACTAGACCATACTTTGGATCCCCCCTTAAAAACGGGATTTTTTCGAATTTTTTAGATTTTTTAGATGATTAAGAGTCAGGGATGCGTTTTCAAGATGTTTCAATGCGCGAAATCGATTCTCCGCATAGGAAACCCCTCTATAGTCATTTTGGAAAAAATTTTAAAAATTTTTTTCGCGAAATTTTGCTCGAAAAATCGAAAAAGCGCACTGTTTTATGAATCACTCTGTATATACCGGATCTTGGCCTGGAATGTTCCAGCTTGATGGTAGTACATTTGGAATTACCATTTCCAAAATTTCATCCTTCCAATTTGATCCAAGAATTTTAACTTTGTTCTTTGTCCTTATTGATAGAAATGGTGAAACTATTGTCCTAATATGTGATGTATATCATAACTGAAATAGGAAGGAATTATGCCTCCCTCCCCCAACACCACCACATCAGCAAAAAATGAAAACACCTAATTCCTTATTCTACAGCAGAATTTCACTCTCAAATTCCGATAAAATCTCAAGGGACACTGAAAAATTGTAAAAATTAATATACAGGATGAGCCAAAAAGTGGCTTTTGCGATTTCTTGAGACCCGTTTGTAAGGATTTTCTGTATAACATAATATTTTTCACAAAAAATGATATTCTACAAAGTTGTTCGTAGTGATCTCAGGAACAACTTTGCAGAACATCACTTTTTGTGAAAAAATTTCTGTTATGAAGGAAATATGACCGGGTCCCAAAAATCGCAAAAGCCACTTTTTTTGTCTTATCCTGTAAATACCATATGGCGGACATAAACAATGGAGCATTAACTATCAAAAAGCATTGAATAATTTCTTCATAATGCTCAGACATAAATGTAACAATTGCAGGAAATGATCCCTGTAATATTTCAAGCAACTGAGCATTATACTGTAATCCATTTAAATCCATTATGAATAAAATTGAAGTTTGTTCACCTTTAAATTGTATTGGGTTGTAACATAAGTTGTTGCCGCCCAAAAAATACCGTATTCTCTCTAATAGAAGCACCCCTCTATTTGAAGCACCCTCTCCAATAGAAGCACCCCCTGAGGACCAAAATTTAAGGGGGGAGTATGATATTTTTTCTAAAATTATGGATAAAAAGGGTCCTCCGAGGGGTTGAAAAATAGAAACACCATTGCTTCTATTAGAGAGAATACGGTATATAGAAAATCGGCATTTTTCGCTCGTTTTCAATGAAATTTTTTTCAGTAGTGGGTAAGAGTGTATACTGAATACGATCCAATCGGTCTTTTTGAGAATAAGTCATGTTTTCATGTCAATATACAGACTTTTTTTAAAAATTGTTTTGCTTGTTTTTATTGCTAAAACTTATGAATGATTGATAATTTTTTTAAATTTAATGAGGAGATCCAAAAATTCTCGATTTTTGGAAACGTAAAAGAATTCTTGGCGGCCCTTATAGTTTTTCTATAAAGAAAACAATATTTCGAATATAAATTGCAAAAAATACTTTTTGGGAAAGAATAATTGCTTTCGACCCTTTTTAATTTTTTTACTAATTAACCTGTTTTTGCTTCCTGTTCCATGACTTTTTTCAACATATTCTCAAGGTCATAAATCAGTGCATTCATAATTTCGTTTACAGAAAAAGTATGCAAAATTCCCCAATAGTCAATATGGCCAGTTTGCTCGATACATACTATACTATTAGGAGTTTTTACAGCATTTCCGGTTATGGTGATCTAAAGTTTAAGGGGGACTACACTCGGAAAAACTATGAAAAAATTATACACTCGGAAAGTTCATGAAAAATGGAGCATTTTTTGCTGTTATAGGGCAGATTCTCAGCTTTTCAATGAGTGGTCGCTGAGGTCTCAATTAACCCTTTAATGCCGGCACCTCAATTTCGCGATAGCCAGACCAAAAACAGCGGCCTGAGTCAGGCCAGGCCGGATGACGGCCGGTCTAGGCCAGGCAGGGTCTGACATCCGATCTGCACACCTTTAGTCTCAATTCAATTCCTACGAGGAATTATGGCCATTACAATAAAACAACTTTTTTGAAAAAGGCACATATCTTGATGAGATCCTGTACATTTACCATATGACTGAATTTGTTTCTCCTTTTGCAATAATGCACACGTCCTATGTACTTTCAATACAGCCACCCCTTCCGGTCGGCCGTTCCCCCTGTTAATATTACTGAAAGCATTTTATTTTTATTCTACTATATTGATTTTATCAAGGTTCGTGAATTGCACGAATCTACACACTCTTACATATAAACTATAAGATACCTGCCAATGTTTATGAATAGGATGATCACGGCGCCCATCCATAACCTTATCTAGATGATAATTAGAATTTCTAAGGTCTAAATGAGCCCGAAGATTTAGTAATGCTTCAATAAAATCAAAATTATATTTTTTTAGCCAGCGTAACAGGTTAAAGTCTGTGTCGTAATAAGGGCTTATCTAAAAAACAAAGGGGTCATTTACATATCACGTGATCGAATTTTTGACTTTTTTAGTCCTCCCCCTCTCAATGATCAGCCAACCCAAGGTACGTTTTTCGTTTCGAAAAATCCATTTCAAAACAATGTTTCGAAACGCCCTACAATCGATTTCTCACATATGATGACCCCCATAGGGTTAGTTTGATAAAAATTGAAAACCTTCAAAAAATTTACAACCAAGCATAGCCAAAAAATCACAAAATTCAGTTTTTTGCAATATCCTATAAATATAAACTTACTATATCAACAACTTTGTCGCGTAATCTTTTTATTTGCTCAATTTCCTGTGGCAAAATATTAGGCATTTTAAGCTATTTTTTTAAACTAAAATAAAAAATTACAGCAGCTCTTTGGGGTCGACACTATTTGGTGAAATATAAGTACAGGATGTCCCAAAAAATGGGCTGGCATCACTTGCGCACACACATTTGCGCCGCATCATTTGCGCATATACACCTGCGCAGCGACATTTGCCCACGGACATTTGTGCATGTACATTTGCGCATCGTCATTTTCGAATTTCGAGCAAAAATTCGAATTTTGAGCAAAAACTTGATTTTTGCAAGCATTTCTCAAAAAAAAATTTCGTCTGCGGCACTGGTTTTTTCTTTAACTAAAGTTTTTCACCAAAATTGTCCAATTTATTCCATTTCTGAACAAAAAAATCCCCAAATTTGACATTTTTTAAACCAAACATTTCCCAAAATTCCGGTTTTTTGTAGCAACCTGTACAAAAAAACTTTATAGCAATTCTTTGTAAGCCCCATAAAAATGATTATACAAAAAGATAAATTTTGGTCATGTGTATAGTTTGTCTTATTTTATGGTGCTCATGTCCTAAAATAAAAATTTATAATAGAATCAAACTTATTTTTATTCCAAGGGAGTGGTTGTACTTATTGGAATATTGATAGCTAAACAAGAAAAATGACACATTTTTACAATACAGGGTGATTCAAATTTTCATAGTTATACAATTTATTCATAACCTTTTTGTGTTTTTGGCTAAGTTTATTCGAATCCTGAGCAGAGTTGGGAAGTGTGGTCCACACGGCCCGGGTGGTGAAGTGTGGCGGTGTGATGCGGGGTGGCGTGGAGTGATGTGGTGTGATGGTGTGGTACCACATCATTCTGATATATAGTAAACAGAGATGGGAATTACCACACCTCCCACACCGTGTGGTAGGTCGAGTCTAAAAATTTATAATCGGACCCCTTATAAATAAAGTTTTATAGAAAAAATTCATAATACTATATATCAGAGTGGGGTGGTGTGGACCACATCATACCGGTGTGGTACCACACCATCACACCACCCCCACACCACTCTATACCACACCGCTAACCACACCACACGGTGTGGTGTGGAGTGGTTGGTGTGGTAATTCCCAACTCTGATCTTGAGACTTAGACGACCCTTTAGTTCCAAAAAATTAAGTTAAAATTTGTTTGAAAACCTCGTTTTTTCAACTTTTTACACAAAGTGACTTTTCGAAAAAAACACTATTCGCCAGGTGTTTTTTCAACAAAAAATGTCAACATTTTGTTTGAAAAAATCTTTTGCCTAAAGTGTCAGGATCTAAATAAAATATTGCAACAAAACAGACACAAAAAAGTATGAACAAATTATAGCGTTACAAAAATTTGATACAGTTTGTATTTAGGATAAAACATGAATGCTTCTGGATTTTTAATCTTCTTGATTTCCATTTTTGTTTTAGTAAGTTGTTTTGATAAAATATTTTAAGTTAAAATACTTCACCCCATTAAATGAGCTTCAGAAATTATGTAAAAAAATCGATTTTTGGTTGTACCCCTTGCACCTTGGTTTTCCGCCCATCCACATGAGGTCTTTATCCTCCGCCTTACTGTACATATGTCCCATATTCATGAATGATATGAGTAAAGAGTTAATTGAACAAGCCGTATAAATAAACTTTCATTTTTAGGCGTTTATAGTTTCAATATTAGTTAACAATGTTGCTGAATTTTCAATTCTCATGCCAAAAGATGGGTAAAACTTTGAATATAACTTAAAGTTTAGCTATCAAGCCTTTGACTTTTAAAAGAATAGTCCACTCGGGAAAAACTTCATGCACAAATTAGGTATATATTCGGAAAGTTCATAGAAAATTGAGCTTTTTTGTTTTTACGGTGAACTCGGAAACGTTGTAGTCTTCGAAATATTAGGGGGAAGGAAAGTTTGGGGACGCTTTATCGGATTTTTAAATCGACCAGGAAAATGATTGACACCCAAATTTTTTTTAGTATTATAGAGCTTCTATGAATGTGAAAAATAGGTCGACAAATGTGAGAAATGCAATAAACGTTTTCTGCTAGCTTTTGCAAGGCATGTCTTTTATGCACAATCGCGGAGCTTGAGCTGTTCGCTTGCTACTTCTAATGCACTCAAATTTTAATAAAGCATATAACATTTGCTAAATAGTTGAAAAAAATATTCTTACAAAAATAAAGAAAAAAATATTCTTACAAAAATAAAACTGCATATTTTTCATTTGAATACATCCAAATATTTTCTCTTTATCATGGAACTTTAACGTTAGTTGGTAAGAAGCCTACGTGATGTAGTGGCTAGAGCACCAGTCTTTGCCCATGCTGGCACGGGTTATATTACTCTTAACTCAATTTTTTGCATTTTTCATATTTTCGACCTATTTTTCATCCTCATAGAAGTCCGAGTTGCTAAAAAATTGTATATATTTGGTGTTATCTCGTGATAAGCCTTTTACATAAAAACTTGGAAAATCTGGGTGTGGCAAATATTGTGGTTCCCTTGAGAGACGGGTAGAGTAGGGTAGGGCAAATCAGGATATCAAGGGCAGAGAAAGCAGTAAAGGATAAAGAAAATCATGGAAAATCAAATCATGATTGAGCAAAGAAGGGAAGGGAAAAGAGAATAGAGCAGAGAAGAGTATGGCGAGCAAAAGAGTAGCCGATAAGAGTTATACCTCGAGATACAGCGAGCGATGGAGGCACTCGGCCGGAGGCGCTAGCAATAAATTTTTAGAGTAATAAACAATAAATTTAGGATAAAATTAAAGAACAATGTAAGCAGAATTCTTTGACGTGAAACGAATTGTGGAGTCGCATAGCGGGAAATAGTATAATCTTAGAAGTAGTATATGGTGGTAGACCAATAATCAACGCTTGCGAGTGGTAAAATATCTTTATTGAAATATCTAGCGACGTTTCGGTGATTAACACCTTTTTCAAGTTCAAATATACAATGTTAACAAAATTGGCCATAAATTTGGTAAGTAAAATAAAGGGGATAACAAAGTACACATATACTTTGGTAAAACAAATTGATTTTTTAGTGAAGAAATAACATCGTGAAACGAAGATGTGAAAAGTTGAACCATGAGAATAGTAAAATTTACCATGATCGTTGATAAATTGCATCTCATTATTAGCACGATCTTTATGATAAATTTTACTATTCTCATGGTTCAACTTTTCACATCTTCGTTTCACGATGTTAGTTCTTCACCAAAAAATCAATTTGTTTTACCAAAGTATATGTGTACTTTGTTATCCCCTTTATTTTACTTACCAAATTTATGGCCAATTTTGTTAACATTGTATATTTGAACTTGAAAAAGGTGTTAATCACCGAAACGTCGCTAGATATTTCAATAAAGATATTTTACCACTCGCAAGCGTTGATTATTGGTCTACCACCAAACACTACTTCTAACTGTAAGCAGATAAAAATTTAACTTTAAAAATATTATATGTGTATTGTTTTTATTAATATTTATCAATTTTCTGTTAAATTTCATATTGTATGCTTCAATGAAGTTATTCTATAAAAAACATAGAAAGTATGGAAAATAGATAAATCTCTCCCTCGAAAATCTTAAAGAGGGGGGGGGGGGTGCAAAGTAGGGCCCTTTCCACACAAAATTTTTTTTCTAAAATGATCATTTTTAGGGGTAATTTTATGCGAGAAATCGATTGCGCACACTGCCAAATTGTGAAAACGCTTCCTTTACCCTGATTCAGGGAATGGGGTGGGTATATTGAAGCGAAAAGCAAACATTTTCGGATTTTTATGAGAATACCGTCGATTCTTAGGTTTTTCTAAACGGGGAATCGATTCCGCGCATTTCCGAACCTTGAAAACGCTTCCTTGATCCTAATTCAGGGAAGGAAATCGGTATTTACGTAAATAAATTGATTGTCACTTCAATGCACCAATTTCTTCCCTGAATCATGGTCAAGAAAACGTTTTCAAGGTTCGGGAATGCGCGCAATCGATTCCCCGCCTAGAAAAACCTAAGAATCGACGGTTTTCTCATAAAAATCCGAAAATGTTTGATTTTCGCTTCAATATACCCACCTCATTCCCTGAATCAGGGTCAAGGAAGCGTTTTCACAATTTGGCAGTGCGCGCAATCGATTTCTCGCATAAAATTACCCCTAAAAATGATCATTTTTGAAAGAAAATTTTTTGTGTAGAAAGGGCCCTACTTTGCACCCCCCCCTTTAAGATCCTTTTTTGTCCCGCTCTGTAATTTTTTCATTTTAGTTGTTTGTATATTCTTTTATTACACTTTGTTTTATTACTTTTAGACATATAAACTTTTAGTTTATTGTTAGCAAACAGTTCAAGAGCAATATTATTACTTTAGGTGTGTTATTCAAAAAAGTGTGCCAAAGATTTATTTTATGACTCTTATTATATTTAATGTTTACGATGTACTTGTAGAATTGAAACATCTTAGAATAATAAAAATTTAATGGGAACAATAAATAAATTATAACAATTAAAGCATGTCTTTCGAATACAGTTTTATGAGCATTTGTGTGAAAAGAATTGCTTATCATGCGATTATTTAGCCGATTTATGAAAACGTACTTTGGCGTACCTTAAAGGACCAGTCCAGTCAGTTACAATCATATGAAAAAATGATATATTCTGAAGGATCATGAAAAATGAAGCATTTTTTGTTTTTACGGCATGTTCTGAATCGTTGTAGTTTTCGAGATAATTGCGTTTGA